>WNWK01025610.1:0-28369 GCA_009830355.1 Cherax destructor | reverse complement strand
GTTTTATAGCATTTTTGAATATTTATTAATTATTTATATTTTTAAAAAATCCCATTAAAAATCTATAAAAATCAATATTTTATAGAATATTTCATATTATTTTCGAAAATACATGAAACATTAAAAAGCTCAGAAAATGTGCTAAAATCGATTTTTTTGGCATATTTCGACGTTTTAGAGCGGTTTGATGCTTTTCTGACAAAACTCATTTTTAGCTAAAATACTTAGATTTTCACACTTTTAAATAGAATTTCTACTGCAATTGAAATTTATGGAAAAGTAAGCAAAATTTATGATTTCTTTTAGGAAGCTTACTCATGGTATATTTTATCTAAAAATAGTTTTTCAGAAAATCCTTGAAAATGCCTTAATCGTCAAAATGCAATAAAATCAAGTTTTATAGCATTTTGAATATTTATTAATTATTTACATATTTTTAAAAATCCCATTAAAATCTATAAAAATCAATATTAATTTAGAAATATTTCATATATTTTCGAAAATACATGAAACATTAAAAAGCTCAGAAAAATGTGCTAAAATCGTATTTTATTGCATATTTCGACGTTTTAGAGCGGTTTGAGTGTTTTCTGGCAAACTCATTTTTCAGCTAAAATACTTAGATTTTACACTTTTAAATAGAATTTCTACTGCAATTGAAATTTATGGGAAAAGTAAGCAAAATTTTATGATTTTCTTTTAGGAAGCTTACTCATAGGTATATTTTATCTAAAAAATAGTTTTTCAGAAAATCCTTGAAAATGCCTTGAATCGTCAAAAAATGCAATAAAATAACGTTTTATAGAATTTTTGAAATTTATTTACATATTTTTAAAAATCCATTAAAAATCTATAAAAAATCAATATTTTATAGAATATTTCATATTATTTTCGAAAATGCTACGATTTGCAATTACTTTTAAATTAGCTCGAAAAATTGCTAAAATCATCATTTTATTCATGCAATTGAAATTTATGGAAAAGTAGCAATTTTTTTCTGAGCTACTCATATATTTTATCTAAAAATAGTTTTCAGAAAATCTGAATCTTAATCGTCAAATGCAATAAATCGTTTTATAGATTTTGAATATTTATAATATTTACAATTTAAAAATCATTAAAATCTATAAATCATATTTTAAGAATATTTATATTATTTTCGAAAAATACATGAAACATTAAAAAGCTCAGAAAATGCTAAAATCGATTTATTGATATTCGACGTTTAAGCGTTTGATGCTTTTCTGCAAACTCATTTTAGCTAAAATACTTAATTTCAACTTTTAAATAGAATTTCTTGAATTGAATATGGAAAATAAGCAAATTTATTTAGCTTATAGTATATTTACTAAAAAAGTTTCAAAAATTAAAATCCCTTAATGTCAAAAAATCAATAAAATAGTTTTATAGCATTTTAATATTTATATTATTTACATATTTTAAAAATCATTAAAAATCTAAAAATCAATATTTTTATGAATATTTATATTTTTCGAAAATACATGAAACATTAAAAGCTCAGAAAAATGTGCTAAAATCGATTTTATGCATATTTCGACGTTTTAGAGCGGTTTGAGTGCTTTTCTGGCAAAACTCATTTTAGCTAAAATACTTAGATTTTCACACTTTTAAATTAGAATTTCTACTGACAATTGAAATTTATGGGAAAAGTAAGCAAAATTTTATGATTTTCTTTTAGGAAGCTTACTCATAGTATATTTTATCTAAAAAATAGTTTTTCAGAAAATCCTTGAAAATGCCTTAATCGTCAAAAATGCAATAAAATAGTTTTATAGCATTTTTGAATATTTATTAATTATTTACATATTTTTAAAAATCCCATTAAAAATCTATAAAAATCAATATTTTTATAGAATATTTCATATTATTTTCGAAAATACATGAAACATTAAAAGCTCAGAAAATGTGCTAAAATCGTATTTTATTGCATATTTCGACGTTTTAGAGCGGTTTGAGTGCTTTTCTGCAAAACTCATTTTTAGCTAAAATACTTAGATTTTCACACTTTTAAATAGAATTTCTACTGCAATTGAAATTTATGGAAAAGTAAGCAAAATTTTATGATTTTCTTTAGAAAGCTTACTCATAGGTATATTTTATCTAAAAAATAGTTTTTCAGAAAATCCTGAAAATGCCTTAAATCGTCAAAAATGCAATAAAATCAAGTTTTATAGCATTTTTGAATATTTATTAATTATTTACATATTTTAAAAATCCCATTAAAATCTATAAAAATCAATATTTTTATGAATATTTCATATTATTTTCGAAAATACATGAAACATTAAAAAGCTCAGAAAAATGTGCTAAAATCGATTTTATGCATATTTCGACGTTTTAGAGCGTTTGAGTGTTTTCTGGCAAAACTCATTTTTAGCTAAAATACTTAGATTTTCACACTTTTAAATAGAATTTCTACTGCAATTGAAATTTATGGGAAAAGTAAGCAAAATTTTATGATTTTCTTTTAGGAAGCTTACTCATAGGTATATTTTATCTAAAAAATAGTTTTCAGAAAATCCTTGAAAATGCTTGAATCGTCAAAAAATGCAATAAAATAAGTTTTATAGCATTTTTGAATATTTATAAATTATTTACATATTTTTAAAAAATCCCATTAAAAATCTATAAAAATCAATATTAATATATTTTTAAAAAATCCATAAAAATCTATAAAAATCAATATTTTATAGAATATTTCATATTATTTTCGAAAATACATGAAACATTAAAACTCAGAAAAATGTATAAAATCGCATTTTATGGCATATTTCGACGTTTTAGAGCGGTTTGATGCTTTTCTGACAAAACTCATTTTTAGCTAAAATCTTACATTTTCACACTTTTAAATAGAATTTCTATGCAATTGAAATTTATGGGAAAAGTAAGCAAAATTTTATGATTTTCTTTAGGAAGCTTACTCATAGGTATATTTTATCTAAAAAAATAGTTTTCAAAAATCCTTGAAAATGCCTTAATCGTCAAAAATGCAATAAAACTAAGTTTTATAGCATTTTGAATATTTTTAATTATTTACATATTTTAAAAAATCCCATTAAAATCTATAAAAATCAATATTTTTATAGAATATTTCATATTATTTTCGAAATATACATGAAACATTAAAAAGCTCAGAAAAATGTGCTAAAATCGTATTTTATTGCATATTTCGACGTTTTAGAGCGAGTTTGAGTGCTTTCTGCAAAACTCATTTTTAGCTAAAATACTTAGATTTTCACACTTTTAAATGAATTTCTACTGAATTGAAATTTATGGAAAAGTAAGCAAAATTTTATGATTTTCTTTTAGAAGCTTACTCATAGGTATATTTTATCTAAAAAATAGTTTTCAGAAAATCCTGAAAATGCCTTGAATCGTCAAAAATGCAATAAAATACGTTTTATAGCATTTTGAATATTTATTAATTATTTACATATTTTTAAAAATCCCATTAAAAATCTATAAAAATCAATATTTTTATAGAATATTTCATATTATTTTCGAAAAATACATGAAACATTAAAAAGCTCAGAAAAATTGCTAAAATCGATTTTTTTTTTTTTTGAGTGTTTTCTGCAAACTCATTTTAGCTAAAATACTTACATTTTCACACTTTTAAATAGAATTTTACTGCAATTGAAATTTATGGGAAAAGTAAGCAAAATTTTATGATTTTCTTTTAGGAAGCTTACTCATAGGTATATTTTATCTAAAAAAATAGTTTTCAAAATCCTTGAAAATGCCTTAATCGTCAAAAAATGCAATAAAATCAAGTTTATACATTTTGAATATTTATTAATTATTTACATATTTTTAAAAATCCCATTAAAATCTATAAAAATCAATATTTTTAGAATATTTCATATTATTTTCGAAATATACATGAAACATTAAAAGCTCAGAAAAATGTGCTAAAATCGCATTTTATGCATATTTCGACGTTTAGAGCGGTTTGAGTGCTTTTCTGCAAAACTCATTTTAGCTAAAATACTTAAAACATTAAAAGCTCAGAAAAATGTGCTAAAATCGTATTTTATTGCATATTTCGACGTTTTAAGCGGTTTGAGTTCTTTTCGGGCAAAACTCATTTTTAGCTAAAATACTTACATTTTCACACTTTTAAATAGAATTTCTACTGCAATTGAAAATTATGGGAAAAGTAAGCAAAATTTTATGATTTTCTTTTACGAAGCTTACTCATATGTATATTTTATCTAAAAATAGTTTTTCACAAACTCCTGAAAATGCCTTAAATCGTCAAAAATGCAATAAAATCAAGTTTTATAGCATTTTTGAATATTTAAAATTATATACATATTTTTAAATCCCATTAAAAATCTAAATAAATCAATATTTTTATAGAATATTTCATATTATTTTCGAAAATACATGAAACATTAAAAGCTCGAAAAATGTGTAAAATCGTATTTTATTGCATATTTCGACGTTTTAGAGCGGTTTGAGTGTTTTCTGCAAAACTCATTTTAGCTAAAATACTTAGATTTTCACACTTTTAAATAGAATTTCTATGCAATTGAAATTTATGGGAAAAGTTATCAAAATTTTATGATTTTCTTTTAGGAAGCTTACTATAGGTATATTTTATCTAAAAATAGTTTTCAGAAAATCCTGAAAATGCCTTAATTGTCAAAACGCAATAAAATATCGTTTTATAGCATTTTTGAATATTTATTAATTATTTACATATTTTTAAAAAATCCCATTAAAAATCTATAAAAATCAATATTTTTATAGAATATTTCATAATTTTTTCGAAAAATACATGAAACATTAAAAAGCTCAGAAAATTGTGCTAAAATCGTATTTTATTGCATATTTCGACATTTTATAGCGGTTTGAGTGCTTTTCTGGCAAAACTCATTTTTTAGCTAAAATACTTACATTTTCACACTTTTAAATAGAATTTCTACTGCAATTGAAATTTATGGGAAAAGTAAGCAAAATTTTATGATTTTCTTTTAGGAAGCTTACTCATAGTGTAAACTTTATTGATGGCTCGACGTCCTCCTGTGCAGGTCTCCCGACAATAATAAATTTCTCTTCAAACTGTATACAAGACCTGCCAACAAGGACGATCTTATACACTTCTGTTCATGCCAATACATATTGGCTTCTTCTTGAGAGTTTCTTCGCATATCCAGACATTGCTTCCTTGAAGAAGAGTGTATCTATATAACACAATCCTTCACATGTCTTTAGTTTCCATCTTTCTTCATCCAGGATTGCAGATTCAAGGCACAACCTATCCTCAACAAATCCCCCATGGAAAAGTCCTTTAAGCAGTTCATAGTGTTCCCATGTAATGATGTTGCAACAAATACTGGCAAGCTACTTCCTAAGAGCAATATAAATGTCTCCACCATAAACACATCATCTATCAAAGACTTCACTAGGAAACGTAGCCCCCCACAGCGGGCGTCTACAGAAATATGTAGGATAAACAGGCAGAATTTTTTCGTTCCGCCTCAACGAACATGGAGACGCCAGAAACAGAGACGACTTAAGGTACGAGTGTGTAATCCACAAGGACTCCACGAGACATCTGGTAAATTGGGATGAGGCGCAGCTCGTCCTCACCGAACAACACATTAGACGCAGACGATGTCTGGAAGCCTCGCTAATCGTCGTCACCGACACCATAGAACATAATACTGGAAACTACAAAAAAAAAAAATCTAAAACATTGGCATACATGATTCTCAAAGGCAAAACACCAGATACCTAACAACACAGGAGTCACGTGATCACACTGTTTACCTGTCCTCATCATTATATGACAATTTTTTTCAGGTCACTTTGTATCACTCACACCTCACTCTCTGCCTATATATACTGTCTTTTTAACCTCTGTATGTTAGATGTGTTCATTGTTCCAGGACCGAAACATTTTCTAATAAGTACTTCTTAGCGATTGCTTATGTGTCTTTCTAAACCAGTGTGAAAGTAGCATTGTTCATGTAGGATTGGTGAATCCAAGCTTAGTACCTACTGAACTTTAATGTACTACCTTGCGCTAGATAGGTGTTGCAAGCCATCAGCTCTTGCACCACCTCTGTTGTGTGTACTCACCTATTTGTACTCACCTATTTGTACTCACCTATTTGTGGTTGCAAGGGTCGATACTCAGCTCCTGGCCCCGCCTCTTCACTGATCGCTACTAGGTCCTCTCTCTCCCTGCTCCATGTGCTTTATCATACCTCGTCTTAAAGCTATGTATGGTTCCTACCTCCACTACATCACTTTCCTGACTATTCCACTTCCTGACAACTCTGTGACTGAAGAAATACTTCCTAACATCCCTTTGACTCATCTGAGTCTTCAACTTTCAATTGTGACCCCTTGTTTCTGTGTCCCATGTCTGGAACATCCTGTCTCTGTCTTCCTTATCTATACCTCGCAGTATTTTGTATGTCGTTATCATGTCTCCCCTAACCCTCCTGTCCTCCAGTGTCGTCAAGCTGATTTCCCTTAACCTTTCTTCGTAGGACATTCCCCTTAGCTCTGGAACTAGCCTTGTTGCAAACCTTTGCACTTTCTCTAATTTCTTGACGTGCTTGACCAGTTGTGGGTTCCAAACTGGTGCTGCATACTCCAGTATGGGAGTGACTTACACGGTGTACAGTGTCTTGAACGATTCCTTACTGAGGTATCGGAACGCTATTCTCAGGTTTGCCAGGCGCCCATATGCTGCAGCAGTTATCTGGTTGATGTGTGCTTCCGGAGACGTGCTCGGTATTATACTCACCCCAAGATTTTTCTCATTGGGCGAGGTTTGCAGTCTTTGGCCTATACTCTGTCTGCGGTCTTCTTTGCTCTTCCACGATCTTCATGACTTTGCATTTGGAGGGGTTAAATTCGAGTGGCCAGTTGCTGGACCAGGTGTGTGTGTGTATGTGTGTGTGTGTTAGTTACCATTTTGTCCTAGGCACATGTCGATTAGACACTAGGCCTGTTGTATGTGTGTGTAAAGAAACACTTCGAAATGTTTTTGCCCCGCAGGGAATTGAACCCGGGCCCTCCGTGCGTGAAGCGAGAGCCTTACCCACCAGGCCACCGGGGCTGTGTGTGTGTGTGTGTGTGTGTGTGTGTGTGTTAGTTAGTTAGTTAGTTACTATTTTGTCCTAGGCACATGTCGATTAGACACTAGGCCTGTTGTATATGTGTGTGTGTGTGTGTGTGAATGTGTGTGTGTACCCATACTGTGTGTGTGTGTGTGTGTGTATGTACTCACCTAATTGTACTCACCTAATTGTGGTTGCAGGAGTCGATACTCAGCTCCTGGCCCCGCCTATGCGCTGCCCGCTACTGGGTATCTGCTCTCCCTGCTCCATGAGCTTTATCATACCTCGTCATAAAACTGTGTATGGTTCCTGCCTCCACTATGTCTTTCTCTAGACTATTCCACTTCCTGACTACTCTGTGGCTGAAGAAATGCTTCCTAACATCCCTGTGTGCATGTGTGCATGTGTGTGTGTACTCACCTAATTGTACTCACCTAATTGTGGTTGAAGGGGTCGAGATTTAGCTCCTGGCCCCGCCTCTTCGCTGTCCGCTACTGGGTCTCTGCTCTCCTTGCTACATGAGCATTATCATACCTTGTCTTAAAACTATGTATGGTTCCCGCTTCCACTATATCGTTCGCTAGACTATTCCACTTCCTAACTACTCTATGGCTGAAGAAGTGCTTCCTAACATCCCTTTGACTCATCTGAGTCTTCAGCTTCCAGTTGTGTCCCCTTGTTTCTGTGTTCCCTCTCTGGAACATCCTGTCACTATCTACCTTGTCAATTCCCCTCAGTATTTTGTATGTCGTTATCATGTCTCCTCTAACCCTTCTGTCCTCCAGTGTTGTTAGTCCTATTTCCCTCTACCTTTCTTCATAGGGCAGTCCCGTGAGTTGTGGAACTAGCCTTGTCGCAAACCTTTACACTTTCTCTAATTTCTTGACATGCTTGACCAGGTGTGGGTTCCAGACTGGTGCTGCATACTCTAGTATGGGCCTGACGTACACGGTGTACAGTGTCTTGAACGATTCCTTGTTAAGGTAACGGAACGCTAATCTTAGGTTTGCCAGTCGCCCATATGCTGCCGCGGTTATCTGGTTGATGTGTGTTTCCGGAGACGTGCTTGGCGTTATACTCACACCAAGGTCTTTCTCCTTTGATGAGATTTGTAGCCTTTGTCCACCTAGCCTGTACTCTGTCAGCGGTCTTCTTTGCCCTTCTCCGATCTTCATGACTTTGCATTTGGTGGTGTTAAATTCGAGAAGCTAGGTGCTAGACCAGATGTCAAGCTTGTCCAGGTCTCTTTGAAGTCCTGCTTGGTCTTCATCCGATGTGATTCTCCTCATTAATTTCACATCATCTGTGAACAGAGACACTTCTGTGTCTATCCCGTCCGTCATGTCATTCACATATACCAAGAATAGCACTGGTCCTAGGACTGACCCCTGCGGTACACCGCTCGTCACAGGCGCCCACTGTGATACCTCATCACGCACCATGACCCGTTGTTGCCTCCCTGTGAGGTATTCCCTGATCCTTTCCAGTGCCCTTCCTGTTATACTGTACTCACCTAGTTGTGGTTGCAGGGGTCGAGTTATAGCTCCTGTGTGTGTGTGTGTGTTAGTTACCATTTTATCCTAGGCACATGTCGATTAGACACTAGGCCTGTTGTATGTATGTGTGTGTGTGTGTATGTGTGCATGTGTGTGTATGTGTGTGCATGTGTGTGTGTGTGTGTGTGTGTGTGTGTGTGTACTCACCTATTTGTACTCACCTATTTGTGGTTGCATAGCTCCTGGCCCCGCTTCTTCACTGTTTGCTACTAGGTCCTCTCTCTCCTGGCCCCGCCCACTGGTCAATACTAGGTCACACTCTCCCCGCTCATAGAGCCTTATCGTACCTCTTCTTAAAGCTGTGTATGGATCTTGTTTCCACTACTTCATTCTCCATATTATTCCACTTCAGACAACTCTAATGCTAAAGAAATACTTCCTAACATCCTTATGGCTCATCTGGGTTTCCAATTTCCAATTGTGGCCCCTTGTTCCTGTGTCCCATCTCTGCACAAACTACTCCCCCTTCTACTTCCACCACCATCATTACCACTTCCACTACTTCTCTTTGCTCCTCTCTTCCTCCCGTCACTGTCCTCCTGCGTGTGGGTTATTTGTGTATGAGCTGAAGATGTTATATGTCCGGCGTCTTCAGTCTATAATGAAGTGATGAGAATAGTGAAGTTTAGAAAATACTTGTTCCATGGAAGAGCATTCTTCCTCAAGGAATTCACACGTTTAGTTTTGGTGTTGTGGTGAGAGTGGAAGTGTTGTGGTGAGAGTACAAGTGTTGTGGTGAGAGTACAAGTGTTGTGGTGAGAGTACAAGTGTTGTGGTGAGAGTAGATGTGGAGAAGATCTTGTTGGTTGGTCGGTGTTCGCTAGACTTTAAAACGAAACTTTTACAACATAGCTGAACCTCCTGCCAGGACACTTCTTCAACGTTGTACTAAACAGCAACGAACCTACTGGCCCATGCTAGGCAGGTCTTTCTCAACCTCTTCTCAGTAATCAACTTCAACATTCTCCACCCGACCCTTCACGTGTATATACTCACGTATCTGCTCAGGTAGATGTGTGTGTGACTTAATAAAGTCCACTATGTGGGCGAAACGTTGTCAATAAAGAATCGCATTATATTACATGTGTGTCACCTTTTCCATCGTGTTGGTATTGTTATGTTAATATCTTATTATCGTAATGTAACATAATATTACATAAAATATGACAAAATAATACATAGCATAATATAACAACTCTCCCTACCAAGAAAACAAAAACAAAAGAACGTAGAAAACTTTGTGGGTCAAGTGTGTTGGGTCACTAGGTAAAGTGTGTTAGGTTACTAGGTCAAGTGTGTTGGGTCACTAGGTCAAGTGTGTTGGGTCACTAGGTCAAGTGTGTTGGGTCACTAGGTCAAGTGTGTTGGGTCACTAGGTCAAGTGTATTGGGTCACTAGGTCAAGTGTGTTGGGTCACTAGGTCAAGTGTGTTGGGTCACTAGGTCAAGTGTGTTGGGTCACTAGGTCAAGTGTGTTGGGTCACCAGGTCAAGTGTGTTGGGTCACCAGGTCAAGTGTGTTGGGTCACCAGGTCAAGTGTGTTGGGTCACCAGGTCAAGTGTGTTGGGTCACCAGGTCAAGTGTGTTGGGTCACCAGGTCAAGTGTGTTGGGTCACCAGGTCAAGTGTGTTGGGTCACTAGGTCAAGTGTGTTGGGTCACCAGGTCAAGTGTGTTGGGTCACCAGGTCAAGTGTGTTGGGTCACCAGGTCAAGTGTGTTGGGTCACTAGGTAAAGTGTGTTGGGTCACTAGGTCAAGTGTGTTGGGTCACTAGGTCAAGTGTGTTGGGTCACTAGGTCAAGTGTGTTGGGTCACTAGGTCAAGTGTGTTGGGTCACCAGGTCAAGTGTGTTGGGTCACTAGGTCAAGTGTGTTGGGTCACTAGGTCAAGTGTGTTGGGTCACTAGGTCAAGTGTGTTGGGTCACTAGGTCAAGTGTGTTGGGTCACTAGGTCAAGTGTGTTGGGTCACTAGGTCAAGTGTGTTGGGTCACTAGGTCAAGTGTGTTGGGTCACTAGGTCAAGTGTGTTGGGTCACTAGGTCAAGTGTGTTGGGTCACTAGGTCAAGTGTGTTGGGTCACTAGGTCAAGTGTGTTGGGTCACTAGGTCAAGTGTGTTGGGTCACTAGGTCAAGTGTGTTGTGTTACTAGGTCAAGTGTGTTGGGTCACTAGGTCAAGTGTGTTGGGTCACTAGGTCAAGTGTGTTGGGTCACTAGGTCAAGTGTGTTGGGTCACTAGGTCAAGTGTGTTGGGTCACTAGGTCAAGTGTGTTGGGTCACTAGGTCAAATGTGTTGGGTCACTAGGTCAAGTGTGTTGGGTCACTAGGTCAAGTCTCCCTGGAATACTTCTAACTTACATTTTTATTGCATTTTTATTGTCATTCAGGCTGATGATATTTGCGTGTACTAATTCATACATAATCACCTCAAAATAGTTTTGATATATGTTGTTACTACTATGAGATATAAGGCTGCAATGTGGTATAAGTTAAGAGTTTGTGACCACTGTCAACCTCAGAGTTAGTTCTGGGTCACCACACCCACCCACCTGGAGGTCACTGGTTAGTCTTCACCGGCCACTCACTCTATCAGGAGTTCCTGAAAGGAAACATTTAAAATGATTTAATGATAAATATGATTGAGTCTTCCTCTTCTGAACGGCGTTGATGTATGGTTGATGCATCTTACGGACACAATATTACCCATTAAGTTTAGACTGTGTGCAGGCAAACTTGTCACTATAGTTACAACACTTGGAGTCGATGAGTGATGTCACTGTGAGTCTTAGACAACGATGAGTGATGTCACTGTGAATCATAGACCATGTTTGACGTCACTGTGTGTTTTAGATAATGTGTGATGTCATTGTGAGTCTTAGATAAGGATGTGATATGGGTCTTAGACGAGGATGTGATGTCACTTATGTTTGAACAAAGAACACTGTATACAGAGCAAAGCTTCGTGTATAGGCATGGTGTTGCTCAAAATACAGCTTATCAGCTTACCTTGATAAAGCTCTGTAAACATAAGTTATTAATTTTATAAATAATAATATTAATAATAATAATAATAATAATAATACTCTACAGACCCAGCTGACATTATTGACATACTATATAGAATACCGGGTACACATGAAATTAATAATTATAATTATATATTACTATTATCATTATTATTATTAGTAGTAGTAATAGTAGTTGTAGTAGCAGTTGTAGTATACGGCAAAAGTTTGCGACCACTGTCAGCCTCAGAGTTATTTCTGAGTTACCAGACCTTGCCACGTGGAGGCCAGTGGTTCGTCTTTAAGGTCCACCCCCCCCCCTCCCTTACTGGTGTTGTTGATGCTTTCCCCAGGTTCATGTGTCCAGGAGTCCATCTGTGTCCCTTCCCCACTTCCTATCCTACACTATCCTTCCTTCCCCAGGTTCATGTGTCCAGGAGTCCATCTGTGTCCCCTCAGATATTCTCCCTTCCCCACTTCCTATCCTACACTATCCTTCCTTCTCCAGGTTCATGTGTCCAGGAGTCCATCTGTGTCCCCTCAGATATTCTCCCTTCCCCACTTCCTATCCTACACTATCCTTCCTTCCCCAGGTTCATGTGTCCAGGAGTCCATCTGTGTCCCCTCAGATATTCTCCCTTCCCCACTTCCTATCCTACACTATCCTTCCTTCCCCAGGTTCATGTGTCCAGGAGTCCATCTGTGTCCCCTCAGATATTCTCCCTTCCCCACTTCCTATCCTACACTATCCTTCCTTCCCCAGGTTCATGTGTCCAGGAGTCCATCTGTGTCCCCTCAGATATTCTCCCTTCCCCACTTCCTATCCTACACTATCTTACCTTCCCCAGGATCATGTGTCCAGGAATCCATCCGTGGGCCCCCGGATGTCTTTCCTTCCCCTGAAGTTCTGGATTTTTTTTTCGATATTTTTGATTCCTCACCCAGTCCCACCCCCCTGAGGTCAGCAGTCCCACCCCAGGTCCGTGGTTCCAGGTATACACCCTTCACCACTTCCCTGAGGTCAGCAAGTCCCACCCCAGGTCCGTGGTTCCAGGTATACACCCTTCACCACTTCCCTGAGGTCAGCAAGTCCCACCCCAGGTCCGTGGTTCCAGGTATACACCCTTCACCACTTCCCTGAGGTCAGCAAGTCCCACCCCAGGTCCGTGGTTCCAGGTATTCACCCTTCACCACTTCCCTGAGGTCAGCAGTTTTAGCCACCCTTGAGGCACTGTCCATATATGATATTACTACACAAGTGTATTAATATCAGTATACGAAGGTAGGTGTTATTACAGAGGAGGACACGTAGAAAAATCTACGCTCTGTAATAACATCCACCTGGACAGACCCGAACGTCGACTACCTGAGACAAGAGAGATCTCTATCCCAGTTAGCCCACCAAGGAGTGGCCAATCAATGATATTTTTGAACATATATTTATATTTAATATTGCACATATGTCAATTATCAACTTGTCCAATTATATAGTTGTGTAAGTGTATTTGTGAACGTTTTTATGTGCGTAGATTAGTGTTGGTGTGTGAACCTTTGTGTTCCCTGCATGATAACTGTAATTAATTGTTATTAGTTATATTTTTTCTTATTACTGATCTTCTTTATTTCTATGGTACGCTAAAGTTCACAAGCTCGCACTTTTCTATACACTGAATTCTGTATTTCCACATACACATACAGACGCATGAATAAATCAACACACACACATAACCTCTGTATCAAACATACTCATACATTTATTCAACAATGCATATAAAATCTTCTCCAGGAGACAGTGACGGGTCACCACACTCCTTCAGGAGCCAGTGACGGGTCACCACCTGGAGAAGACTCGTGTCAACCCAGACACCAACTGTAAGTAAATCAACTTGTCAAAGATCGACACAAGACTAATTATATTAATTGAGCTCCATCACACAAAACTCTTAAGACTCACACAAGTATCTGTTAAGACTCACACAAGTATCTGTTAAGACTCACACAAGTATCTGTTAAGACTCACACAAGTATCTGTTAAGACTCACACAAGTATCTGGGTGTACAACTCACTAGCACACTACACCGAGTTTACAGTGAGTGTATTCTGTCTCATCAAAGACTTCACACAATACACTGCTTCTATTTTCCTTGTATCCCATCTACCTTTTACTCCCACTGTAGCTATAACTAAAAAATGATCTGATATATCTGTGGCCCCTCTATAAACATGTACATCTACCAATACGTAGTCCAACAAACTACTGTCATTACTTATTTATCCTCTTTTTCTTAAAATATGTATTACCTATAACTAAACCCCTTTCTATACAAAGTTCAATCAAAGGGCTCCCATTATCATTTACACCTGGCACCCCAAACTTACCTACCACACCCTCTCTACATGTTTCTCCTACTTTAGCATTTAGGTTCCCTACCACAATTACTCTCTCACTTGGTTCAAAAGTTCCTATACATTCGCTTAACACAGAACACATAAGACCAGGATAATACAGTAAGACAGAAGACCAGTACAGAATAATAACACAGAAGACCAGTACAGTAAAGTAACACAGAAGATCAGGATAGCACAGTAACACAGAAGACCAGGATAATACAGTAACACAGAAGACCAGTACAGAATAATAACACAGAAGACCAGTACAGTAAAGTAACACAGAAGACCAGGATAATACAGTAACACAAAAAGACCAGAACAGTACAATAACACAGAAGACCAGTACAGTAAAATAACACAGAAGATCAGTACAATAAAATAACACAGAAGACCAGGATAATACAGTAACGCAGAAGACCAGGATAATACAGTAACACAGAAGACCAGTACAGAGCAATAACACAGAAGACCAGTATAGTAAAATAACACAGAAGACCTGGATAGTACAGTAACACAGAAGACCAGTACAATAAAATAACACAAAAAACCAGGATAATACAGTAACACAGAAGACCAGTACAGTACAATAACACAGAAGACCAGTACAGAACAATAACACAGAAGACCAGTACAGTAAAATAACACAGAAGACCAGTACAGTAAAATAACACAGAAGATCAGTACAATAAAATAACACAGAAGACCAGGATAATACAGTAACGCAGAAGACCAGGATAATACAGTAACACAGAAGACCAGTACAATAAAATAACACAAAAGACCAGGATAATACAATAACACAGAAGACCAGTACAGTAAAATAACACAAAAGACCAGTACAGTAAAATAACACAAAAGACCAGTACAGTAAAATAACACAAAAGACCAGTACAGTAAAATAACACAAAAGACCAGGATAATACAGTAACACAGAAGACCAGTACAGTACAATAACCCAGAATACCAGTACAGTAACACAGAACACCGGTACAGTAACAGAACACCGGTACAATAACACAGAACACCGGTACAGTAACACAGAACACCGGTACAGTAACACAGAAGAACAGTACAGTAACACAGATGAACAGTATTGTAAAACAGAAGATCAGTACAGAACAATAACACAGAGGACCAGTACAGTACAATAACATAGAAGACCAGTACAGTACAATAACACAGAAGACCAGTACAGTACAATAACATACAAGACCAGTACAGTATAATAACACAGAAGACAAGTACAGTAAAATAACACAGAAGACCAGTACAGTACAATAACACAGAAAACCAGCATAGTACAATAACACAGTATTACAGTACAGTATAATAACACACAATACCAGTACAGTAAAATACCATACAAGACCAGTACAGTACAATAACACAGAAGTCAAGTACAATAACACTGAAGACCAGTACAGAATAATGACACAGATGACCAGTACAGTACAATAACATAGAAGACCAGTACAGTACAATACCACAGAAGACCAGTACAGTACAATAACATACAAGACCAGTACAGTACAATAACACAGAAGACCAGTACAGTACAATAACACAGAAGACAAGTACAGTAAAATAACACAGTATTACAGTACAGTACAATAACACATAAGACCAATACAGTACAACAACACACAAGACAAGTACAGTACAATAACACACAAGACCAGTACAGTACAATAACACACAAGACCAGTACAGTAAAATAACATACAAGACCAGTACAGTACAATAACACAGAAGTCAAGTACACTAACACTGAAGACCTGAACAGAATAATGACACAGATGACCAGTAAAGTAACACAGAATATAAGTACAGAAAAATAACCCAGAAGACCAGTACAGTACAATAACAACGACGAAGAGTACAGTACAATAACACAGAAGACCAGTACAGTACAATAACACAGAAGACCATTACAGTACAATAACATACAAGACCAGTTCAGTACAATAACACAGACGACCAGAACAGTAAAATAACACAGAAGACCAGTACAGTAAAATAACACAGAAGATCAGGATAGTACAGTAACACACAAGACCAGGATAATACAGTAACACAGAAGGCCAGAACAGTACAATAACACAGAAGACCAGTACAGTAAAATAACACAGAAGACCAGTACAATAAAATAACATAGAAGACCAGGATAATACAGTAACACAGAAGACCAGTACAGAGCAATAACACAGAAGACCAGTATAGTAAAATAACACAGAAGACCTGGATAGTACAGTAACACAGAAGACCAGTACAGTAAAATAACACAAAAGACCAGGATAATACCAGTACAGTACAATAACACAGAAGACCAGTACAGAACAATAACACATAAGACCTGGATAGTACAGTAACACAGAAGACCAGTACAGTAAAATAACCCAGATCTGTATAGTACAGTAGCACAGAAGAACAGTACAGTAACACAGAAGACCAGTACAGTAACAAAGAAGACCAGGATAATACAGTAACACAGACCAGAACAGTACAATAACACTGAATACCAGTATAGTACAATAACGCAGAAGACCAGCACATTACAATAACACAGAAGACCAGTACAGTACAATAACACAGAAGTCTAGTATAGTACAGTAGCACAGAGGAACAGTACAGTAACACAGAAGACCAATACAGGAGAACCGTACAGTAACACAGAAGACCAGTACAGTAACACACAAGAACAGTACAGTAACACAGAAAAACAGTACAGTAACACAGAAGAACAGTATAGTAACTCAGAAAAGCAGTACAGTAACACAGAGGAACAGTACTGTGACACAGAAGAACAGTACAGTGACACAGATGAACAGTACAGTAACACAGAAGAACAGTACAAGGACACAGAAGAACAGTATAGTAACCCAGAAGAACAGTACAATAACACAGAAGAATAGTGCAACACAGTAACACAGAAGAACAGTACAGTAACTCAGAAGAACAGTACATTAACAGAAAAACAGTAGAGAAACACAGAAGAACAGTACAGTAACACAGAAGAACTCTTAGGTAAAGGTGGCTGAGTTTATGCACTTCGGGGATACCTTTCTGGGATGGCCCAGCGACTGAAATGTTTTAATGTTAACTCCAGTAAGTGCATTAATGTTGCTCCTCGTTGCACTAATGAACAACGTATTTTTATTAATGTTAACTCCGGTGAATGAACACAAATAAGAACATTACCATGACTCATGTCACGGAGGCTGGAGTGGGAATAACACCACCATGGCTACTGTCATAGAGGCTCGAATGGGAATAACTGGAGTGAGAATATCCAAATTAGCAAATCATGGATTATAAGTAACAATTGATAATAATAATCATAACAAAATTATTATTTGCGACCACTGTCAGCCTCAGTTACCAGACCTTGCCACGTGGAGGCCAGTGGTTCGTCTTTAAGGTCCACCCCCCCCCCTCGCCTTCCCCAGGTTCATGTGTCCAGGAATCCATTCGTGGGCCCCCGGATGTCTTCCCTTCCTCACTTCCCTAAGGTCAGCCTCGCCTCCCTCTCTCTGCCTTCCAGCCTTAGTCTTCCCCAGGTTCATGTATCCAGGAATCCATCCGTTCGCTCCCGGATGTTTCCCCTTCCCCACTTACCTAAGGTCGGCGGTGCCTCACCCGTCCAGGAGTCCACTTGTGTCACCTCAGGTGGACTCCCTTCCCCACTTCCCCAAAGTCAGCGGTATTCTTGCCTTCCCCAGGTTCATGTATCCAGGAATTCATCCGTCTACCGCCGGATGTCTTCCCTTCCCCACTTACCCAAGGTCAGCCTCAAGTGTATTCGCCTTCCCAGGTTCATGTATCCAGTCCATCGTTCGCTCCCGGATGTCTTTCCTTCCCCACTGACAAGGTCAGCCTCAACAACAACCTTCCCAAGTTCATGTATCGGAATCCATCGTTCGCTCCGGATGTCTCCCTTCCCACTTACCAAGGTCAGCCAGTTGCCTTCTCTGGATCAGTGTCTCAGAAGTCCACTTGTCACCTCAGGTGGACTCCTCACCCAGAGTCACCGGTTGCAACCCACAGTGACTTTGTTGCATGAAATTGGTCTTGTCTAGCTGGTCTACGGTATGCAGTGGTGGAATTACTGGAGTGCACACAAAACTGCGTCCAGTAATTCACCACCAAGACAGCCACGACCTACACACTGACTGAGACAAGCTGCCACTACATGCCAACACCCAGGAGGCTAATAAATAAAATTTTGGAAATCCTTTTATGTTACACTATGAATTTGCACTAAATATAAGTTTTTTTTCGTTATTTAGCAGTTTAAAAGTATTTGTGAGCGTTTAATTTTATGTAGATGAATGTCCAAGTGTTGAAGAATTTGTCCACCTCCATCAAAACTGTTAAATATTACACTTTTTATTTTATTTTATTCTTCTTTTGCATCTGACAATGAAAGGCTAACAAGCGCACATATACATATACAAGTATTTTCACATACATTTATACATTTCAACACACGCACCTTAAACATACGCCATTACACATACACTTGCATGCATAAAAAACACTTACGCAATCCCAGGTATTACAAATACACACACATGCAAACAAAAATACATGCAATTCTCTCCTCTCACTCTAACATGTATGACGTCACACATACATACGCACACACATCTCACTTTAAAATCCCATGCCACGAACACTCGTGCACACATACCATGCCACGAACACTCGTCACACATACCATGCCACGAACACTCGTGCACACATACCATGCCAGAACACTCGTCACACATACCATGCCACGAACACTCGTGCACACATACCATGCCACGAACACTCGTGCACACATACCATGCCACGAACACTCGTGCACACATACCATGCCACGAACACTCGTGCACACATACCATGCCACGAACACTCGTGCACACATACCATGCCACGAACACTAGTACACACATACCATGCCACAAACACTCGTGCACACATACCATGTCAAGAACACTCGTGCACACATACCATGCCACGAACACTCGTGCACACATACCATGCCAAGAACACTCGTGCACACATACCATGCCACAAACACTCGTACACACATACCATGCCACAAACACTCGTGCACACATACCATGCCAAGAACACTCGTACACACATACCATGGCACGAACACTCGTGCACACATACCATGCCAAGAACACTCGTGCACACATACCATGCCACGAACACTCGTGCACACATACCATGCCACGAACACTCGTGCACACATACCATGCCACGAACACTCGTGCACACATACCATGCCACGAACACTAGTACACACATACCATGCCACAAACACTCGTGCACACATACCATGTCAAGAACACTCGTGCACACATACCATGCCACGAACACTCGTGCACACATACCATGCCAAGAACACTCGTGCACACATACCATGCCACAAACACTCGTACACACATACCATGCCACAAACACTCGTGCACACATACCATGCCAAGAACACTCGTACACACATACCATGGCACGAACACTCGTGCACACATACCATGCCAAGAACACTCGTGCACACATACCATGCCACGAACACTCGTGCACACATACCATGCCACGAACACTCGTGCACACATACCATGCCACGAACACTCGTGCACACATACCATGCCACGAACACTAGTACACACATAACATGCCACAAACACTCGTGCACACATACCATGTCAAGAACACTCGTGCACACATACCATGCCACGAACACTCGTGCACACATACCATGCCAAGAACACTCGTGCACACATACCATGCCACAAACACTCGTACACACATACCATGCACAAAACTCGTGCACACATACCATGCCAAGAACACTCGTGCACACATCATGCCATGTGCACTGAACACTCGTGCACACATACCATGCCAAGAACACTCGCATGCACATACCATGCCACGAACACTCGTGCACACTACCATGCCAGAACACTCGTGCACACATACCATGCCACGAACACTGTCACACATACCATGCCACAACACTCGTGCACACATACCATGCCAGAACACTCTGCACACATACCATGCCACTGAACACTCTGCACACATCCATCCATCAAGAACACTCGTGCACACATACCATGCCACAACACTCGTCACACATACCATGCCACAAACACTCGTGCACACATACCATGCCAAGAACACTCGTACACACATACCATGGCACGAACACTCGTGCACACATCACCAATGCCAGAACACTCGTACACACATACCATGCCACAAACACTCGTACACACATACCATGCCACAAACACTCGTGCACACATACCATGCCACGAACACTCGTACATACATACGTGTAACCACATGGTGGTTAAAATTAAATAATGTAGTAGAAGCAATGTAAGGGAAATAAGAAAATATTTATGTGCTTCAATATTTAGAATATATAACATAAAGAAGGTTGGTTCAGATGGTCCTAGTCGCATATATTTGTCGAGTTTGAATTATTCTCTTTGATCAGCAGCGCCGCTGTTTCCCCACACTATAACTGATATATGTCACCCACAGTAGATATCCAGATATAGTCTTACACTATGAACCTTGTGTTCTTTCAGGGATAGTGATCCTATCAGGATGATTAGATGGATTACTGGGTTACTGGATGCTAGGAATAAAGGTTCTCTCTCACCAGGGCAGCCAGACGAAGCCAGGCTCCTCTTGACGATGCTGCAGACTTGGTTGTGTCTTGCATGTCAGTCAGTTTACAACAATAAAATCATACTGGACATCTTACGCCTTGGTGCAGTGGAAGAGAGCCATTGCGATATAGAGGGTCGAGTTATGTGCCTATTGCTAAAATAGTATCTGTTAGGATAAAGTCTCCTGAGCAGTGTGCACTCATAGCTTTCAGATTAACAAGTTTCCTTGTGGACGATGTGGCAGTATGATTTTTTTATATACATTTTTGCATTGTGGCAGAACCAGCTCGACTGATTGTAGACCAACATTACAGCTGGTTAAGGCGCTGAAACAGTAAGAATCTATTAATAATTAAAAATTAATATAACACTGAGAGCAACACTGACACGAACTAGCCAAGTTGTGTCAGATCGAGACTATGATGGACAGTTTTATTTCCCGAGAGTTACTGATTTTTGATGTGTTTCGGATAACGCTATAGACATTGAAACTTTATAGGGGAGGTAAGTAAACTGACTTAATTTGCCCGAAATGCTCTGCATAACAGGCGGCTTTCTATATGGTAGTATGTCATTGAGTCATTGATGTTAGCTAGGCCTGTATACCATGTACATGTATTTGTAGTAAATAAATATATTATTATTATTTTTATTATTATTATTATTATTAAAAGAGAAAGGAAGATCTTTACTGAATGTGTTGGGAACCTTAGTCAAGCAAGATAATTGTTTGGGAAGACATTAATGTCAATATACACTGTTGTGGAAGGTGCAGTGGGAAAGTTTGCTGTGGAACTTTCAACTTGCCTCACCAGTACAACAAGCATGTCAACAAACAAGAACGGTAAAGTAAAACACAAAACGGTAAAACAGCAAGGAAGAACAGTATAATAATTTACAGATAGTATAGTAACTTAAAATAAACATGAAAGAACAATGAAAGAAAGAACAAAAGTTGAATCAAAGCTCCTGGACTAACTTCATAACTTTTTTTAAAGGTTTTCCTAGTTTCTGGTTTTCAGGAACTCATCATGTCTGCTCTTAAACTTGTGTACAGTATTTACTTCCACCACCACTTGATCTAGTGTAGTTCACTTACCACCACCACTTGATCTAGTGTAGTTCACTTACCACCACCACTTGATCTAGTGTAGTTCACTTACCACCACCACTTGATCTAGTGTAGTTCACTTACCACCACCATTTGATCTAGTGTAGTCCACTTACCACCACCACTTGATCTAGTGTAGTTCACTTACCACCACCACTTGATCTAGTGTAGTCCACTTACCACTACCACTTGATCTAGTGTAGTCCACTTACCATCACCACTTGATCTAGTGTAGTCCACTTACCATCACCACTTGATCTAGTGTAGTCCACTTACCACCACCACTTGATCTAGTGTAGTCCACTTACCATCACCACTTGATCTAGTGTAGTCCACTTACCATCACCACTTGATCTAGTGTAGTCCACTTACCACCACCACTTGATCTAGTGTAGTCCACTTACCACCACCACTTGATCTAGTGTAGTCCACTTACCACACCACTTGATCTAGTGTAGTCCACTTACCACCACCACTTGATCTAGTGTAGTCACTTACCACACACTTGATCTAGTGTAGTCACTTACCACACCACTTGATCTAGTGTAGTCACTTACCACCACCACTTGATCTAGTGTAGTCCTTACCACACCACTTGATCTGTGTAGCACTACCACCACCACTTGATCTAGTGTAGTCACTTACCACCACCACTTGATCTAGTGTAGTCCACTTACCACCACCACTTGATCTAGTGTAGTCACTTACCACACCACTTGATCTGAGTGTAGTCCACTTACCACCACCACTTGATCTAGTGTAGTCCACTTACCACCACCTTGATCTAGTGTAGTCCACTTACCACCACCACTTGATCTAGTGTAGTCCACTTACCACCACCACTTGATCTAGTGTAGTCCACTTACCACACCACTTGATCTAGTGTAGTCACTTACCACCACACCACTTGATCTAGTGAGTCCACTTACCACCACCACTTGATCTAGTGTAGTCCACTTACCACCACAACTTGATCTAGTGTAGGTCACTTACCACCACCACTTGATCTAGTGTAGTACACTTACCATACTTATTATTAGTTCACTTACCACTTGATCTAGTGTAGTACTTACCACCCCCTTGATCTGAGTGTAGTCCACTCCACCACCACTTGATCTAGTGTAGTCCACTTACCACCACACTTGATCTAGTGTAGTCACTTACCACCACAACTTGATCTAGTGTAGACACTTACCACCACCACTTGATCTATGTAGTACTATACCACCACCACTTGATCTAGTGTAGTCACTTACCACCCCCTTGATCTAGTGTAGTCACTTACCACCACACTTGATCTAGGTAGTCACTTACCACCACCACTTGATCTAGTGTAGTCCACTTACCACCACCACTTGATCTAGTGTAGTCACTTACCACCACCACTTGATCTAGTGTAGTCACTTCACCACCACTTGATCTAGTGTAGTCACTTACCACCACCACTTGATCTAGTGTAGTCACTTACACCACCACTTGATCTAGTGTAGTACTTACCACCACCACTTGATCTAGTGTAGTCCACTTACCACCACCATTGATCTAGTGTAGTTCACTTACCACCACTTGATCTAGTGTAGTCACTTACCACACCACTTGATCTAGTGTAGTCCACTTACCACCACCACTTGATCTAGTGTAGTCCACTTACACCACCATTGATCTAGTGTAGTCCACTTACCACCACCACTTGATCTAGTGTAGTACACTACCACCACCACTTGATCTAGTGTAGTCCACTTACCACCACAACTTGATCTAGTGTAGTCCACTTACCACCACCACTTGATCTAGTGTAGTCCACTTACCACTCACCATTGATCTAGTGTGAGTTCCATGACCACCACCACTTGATCTAGTGTAGTCACTTACCACCACCACTTGATCTAGTGTAGTCACTTACCACCACCACTTGATCTAGTGTAGTCACTTACCACCACCACTTGATCTAGTGTAGTCACTTACCACCACCACTTGATCTAGTGTAGTCACTTACCACCACCACTTGATCTAGTGTAGTCACTTACCACCACCACTTGATCTAGTGTAGTCACTTACCACCACCACTTGATCTAGTGTAGTCCACTTACCACCACCACTTGATCTAGTGTAGTCCACTTACCACCACTTGATCTAGTGTAGTCCACTTACCATCACCACTTGATCTAGTGTAGTCCACTTACCACCACCACTTGATCTAGTGTAGTTCACTTACCACCACCACTTGATCTAGTGTAGTCCACTTACCACCACCACTTGATCTAGTGTAGTCCACTTACCACCACCACTTGATCTAGTGTAGTCCACTTACCACCACCACTTGATCTAGTGTAGTCCACTTACCACCACCACTTGATCTAGTGTAGTCCACTTACCACCACCACTTGATCTAGTGTAGTCCACTTACCACCACACTTGATCTAGTGTAGTCCTTACCACCACCACTTGATCTAGTGTAGTCACTTACCACCACAACTTGATCTAGTGTAGTCCACTTACCATCACCACTTGATCTAGTGTAGTTCACTTACCACCACCACTTGATCTAGTGTAGTCACTTACCACCACCACTTGATCTAGTGTAGTACACTTACCACCACCACTTGATCTAGTGTAGTCACTTACCACCACTTGATCTAGTGTAGTTCACTTACCACACCACTTGATCTAGTGTAGTCCACTTACCACCACCACTTGATCTAGTGTAGTCCACTTAGCACCACCACTTGATCTAGTGTAGTCCACTTACCATCACCACTTGATCTAGTGTATCACTTACCACCACCATTGATCTAGTGTAGTCCACTTACCACCACCACTTGATCTAGTGTAGTCACTTACCACCACCACTTGATCTAGTGTAGTCACTTACCACCACCACTTGATCTAGTGTAGTCACTTACCACCACCACTTGATCTAGTGTAGTCACTTACCACCACCACTTGATCTAGTGTAGTCACTTACCACCACCACTTGATCTAGTGTAGTACACTTACCACCACAACTTGATCTAGTGTAGTCACTTACCACCACCACTTGATCTAGTGTAGTACACTTACCACCACCACTTGATCTAGTGTAGTCACTTACCACCACCACTTGATCTAGTGTAGTCCACTTACCACCACACTTGATCTAGTGTAGTCCACTTACCACCACCACTTGATCTAGTTAGTCACTTACCACCACCACTTGATCTAGTGTAGTACACTACCACCACCACTTGATCTAGTGTATCATTACCACCACCACTTGATCTAGTGTAGTCCACTTACCACCACCACTTGATCTAGTGTAGTCCACTTACCACCACAACTTGATCTAGTGTAGTACACTTACCACCACCACTTGATCTAGTGTAGTACACTTACCACCACCACTTGATCTAGTGTAGTACACTTACCACCACCACTTGATCTAGTGTAGTCACTTACCACCACCACTTGATCTAGTGTAGTCACTTACCACACACTTGATCTAGTGTAGTCCACTTACCACCACCACTTGATCTAGTGTAGTCCACTTACCACCACCACTTGATCTAGTGTAGTCACTTACCACCACCACTGATCTAGTGTAGTACACTTACCACCACCACTTGATCTAGTGTAGTACACTTACCACCACCACTTGATCTAGTGTAGTTCACTTACCACCACCACTTGATCTAGTGTAGTACACTTACCACCACCACTTGATCTAGTGTAGTACACTTACCACCACCACTTGATCTAGTGTAGTTCACTTACCACCACCACTTGATCTAGTGTAGTTCACTTACCACCACCACTTGATCTAGTGTAGTACACTTACCACCACTTGATCTAATGTAGTCCACTTACCACGACCACTTGATCTAGTGTAGTCCACTTACCACCACCACTTGATCTAGTGTAGTACACTTACCACTACCACTTGATCTAGTGTAGTACACTTACCACCACCACTTGATCTAGTGTAGTTCACTTACCACCACCACTTGATCTAGTGTAGTACACTTACCACCACTTGATCTAATGTAGTCCACTAACCACGACCACTTGATCTAGTGTAGTCCACTTACCACCACCACTTGATCTAGTGTAGTACACTTACCACCACCACTTGATCTAGTGTAGTACACTTACCACCACCACTTGATCTAGTGTAGTCCACTTACCACGACCACTTGATCTAGTGTAGTCCACTTACCACCACCACTTGATCTAGTGTAGTCCACTTACCACCACCACTTGATCTAGTGTAGTACACTTACCACCACCACTTGATCTAGTGTAGTACACTTACCACCACCACTTGATCTAGTGTAGTCCACTTACCACCACCACTTGATCTAGTGTAGTACACTTACCACCACCACAGTTTAGTAGTTTATTTGAGTATTTTTCGTAGCCTTCATTCTCTGTTGTTATGAAATTATCTTAGTTTTTACCTCAATTAATGTTCACTACAGTGAGTGAATACAGACATGAACAACATTAATGTTCACTACAGTGAGTGAATACAGACACGAAGAACATTAATGTTCACTACAGTGAGTGAATACAGACACGAACAACATTAATGTTCACTACAGTGAGTGAATACAGACACGAACAACATTAATGTTCACTACAGTGAGTGAATACAGACACGAACAACATTAATGTTCACTACAGTGAGTGAATACAGACACAAACAACATTAATGTTCACTACAGTGAGTGAATACAGACACAAACAACATTAATGTTCACTACAGTGAGTGAATACAGACACAAACAACATTAATGGAGGATGAACACAGACATTAACAACAATTATATTTAGTGTACAATAATGGTATACAATACCGACAAGATGAAATTAAGACACATGTGCAACATCTGGGTATATTGACGTTTCGCCCTCCAGTGGGGACTTCCGCCCACCAGTGACTATGCCCTCGTCTGCTACACGTCCCTTTCCACCTGACGTTAGTATAAAAGCACCAGTCTCCTTGCCTCTGCTCCAGGAATAAGTAGTTAGACTGTTGGGTTTAGTCCTGACTCTTTCTCTTCTACTTCAGCTCTTCCTCTCACCGGCTATTCTTCTTCTGTCCCCACTTCCCCCTCGCCCCTAGTGGGTCCTTACCTGAGAGTCTGAACTAACTAACTAACTGTGCTCCAGAAACTCCACAACTTCGGTGCTGTTCACACAACTCCAAGGCTGAGGGACTGATTACCTCATCTTTTGTATATAGTTCTACTGTCTTCAAATTATGTCCTAGAATTTGTATTGATAAAGCCACTGGATGGCGAAACGTCTACAATAAAGATACCCAGATGTTATTGTTCAGTAATGTGCGTGAACATTGACATAAATAACACTGGTGTTCATTATAATGTTAATGTTAACAAATAAGTAATAATAATAATAATAATAATAATATCTTTATTTCTACAAGTACATGAACATGGTATACAGGTCTATCTGACATCAATGACATACTGCTATACAGAAAGCCCCTTCTTATGCAGAAAATTTCTGGCAAATGAAGTCAGTTTTGTCCCAAGATGCGACCCACGCCAGTCGACTAACACTCAGATACCCATTTTATACTGATGGGTGAACAGGAACAGCAGGTGTCTTATGGAAACACATCCTATATGTTTACCAGCCGTACCGGAGATTCAAACTCCGAACCTCAGTGTGTGACCTGAGTGCGCTAGCGATCGAGCTACGGGACACCAAGACTCCTGAAACTTTTGTGCGTGTGTGTGTGTCTCTGTGTGTGTTTACTCACCTAATTGTGGTTGCAGGGGTCGAGACTTAGCTCCTAGCCCTTATTCTTCACTGACCGCTACTAGGTCCTCTCCCTGTTCCTGAGCTTTATCATACCTCGTCTTAAAACTATGTATGGGTCCTGCCTCCACTACATCACTTGCTAGACTATTCCACTTCCTGACTACTCTATGGCTGAAGAAATACTTCGTAAAAATCCCTTTGACTCATCTGAGTCTTCGACTTCCAATTGTGATCCCTTGCTTCTGTGTCCCCTCTCTGGAACATCCTGTCTCTGTCCACCTTATCTATTCCAAGCAGTATTTTGTATGTCGGTATCATGTCTCCCCTAACCCTCCTGTCTTCCAGTGTCGTCAGGCCGATTTCCCTTAACCTTTCTTCATTCGACATTCCCCTTAGCTCCGGAACAAAACTTGTTGCAAACCTTTGCACTTTCTCTAATTTCTTGACGTGCTTGACCAGGTGTAGGCTCCAAACTGGTGCTGCATACTCCAATATGGGCCTGACGTACACAGTGTACAGTGTCTTGAACGATTCCTTACTAAGGTATCGGAACGCTATTCTCAGGTTTGCCAGGCGCCCATATGCTGCACCAGTTATCTGGTTGATGTGTGCTTCCAAAGACGTGAGGTTTGCAGTCCTTGGCCACCTAGCCTATACTCTGTCTGCAGTCTCTTCTTTGCCCTTCCCCGATCTTCATGACTTTGCATTTAGCGGGGTTAAACTCGAGAAGCCAGTTGCTGGACCAGGTGTCCAGCCTGTCC
>WNWK01025609.1:0-28371 GCA_009830355.1 Cherax destructor | reverse complement strand
AGAATAGTTCCTCCCAGCTGTCACTATCCCAGACCCCTTCTTTAAAGTCAGGCATTGTACTTCCCATTTCCAGGACTCAAGTCCAACTAAATCAATTAACTGGTTTCCCTGAATCCCTTCACAAAATGTTACCCTGCTCACACTTCAACAGCTCGTCAGGTCCCAAAAACCATTCGTCTCCATTCACTCCTATCTAACACACTCACACATGCTTGCTGGAAGTCCAAGCCCCTCGCCCACAATACCTCCTTTACCTCCTCCCTCCAACATTTTCTAGGACGACCCCTACCCCGCCTCCCTTCCCCTACAGATTTATACGCTCTCCAAGTCATTCTACTTTGGTCTCTTCTCTCTAAATGACCAAACCACCTCAACAACCCCTCTTCAGCCCTCTGACAAATACTTTTAGTAACTCCACACCTTCTCCTAATTTCCACACTCCGAATTTTCTGCATAATATTTATACCACACATTGCCCTTAGACAGGACATCTCCACTGCCTCCAGCTGCCTCCTCACTGCAGCATTTGCAACCCATGCTTCACACCCATATAAGAGTGTTGGTACCACTATACTTTCGTACATTCCCTTCTTTGCCTCAATGGATAACGTTTTTTGTCTCCACAGATACCTCAATGCACCACTCGCCTTTTTTCCTTCATCAATTCTATTGTTAACCTCATCCTTCATAAACCCATCTGCTGACACATCAACTCCCAAATATCTGAAAACATTCACTTCTTCCATAATCTCTCTCTCCAATGAGATATCCAAATTGTTTGATACCCTCATCACCTTACTCTTATCTATGTTCACTTTCAACTTTCTACCTTTACACACCCTCCCAAACTCGTCCACTAACCTTTGCAACGTTTCTTTAGAATCTCCCATAAGCACAGTATCATCAGCAAAAAGTAACTGTGTCAACTCCCATTTTGCATTTAATCCCACCCCTCTCCCCAACACCCTAGCATCCCTGTCTAAGACCTACTTTTACCAGGAAGTAATCTCCCTCTCTCCTACACAACCTAACCTGAGCCTCACTATCCTCATAAAATCTCTTTACAGCCTTCAATAACTTACTACCTATTCCATACACTTGCAACATTTGCCATATTGCTCCCCTATCCACTATCATATGCCTTTTCTAAATCCATAAATGCAATGAAAATTTCCCTACCATTATCTAAATACTGTTCACATATATGCTTCAATGTAAACACTTGATCTACACATCCCCTACCCACTCTAAAGCCTCCTTGCTCATTTGCAATCTGTCTTACCTCTAATTCTTTCAATAATAACCCTGCCATACACTTGACCTGGTATACTCAGTAAACTTATTCCCCTATAATTTTTACACTCTTTTATCCTCCTCACCTTTATATAAAGGAACTATACATGCTCTCTGCCAGATCAACCAGGCTGTGATGGATATGTGGGGCAGTGGGCCTCCAGCAGCAACAGCCTGGTTGACCAGGCAAGCACCAGACGAGCCTGGCCCATGGCCGGGCTCAGAGAGTAGATAAACTCTCGAAACTCTTCAAAGGTATATATCAAAGGTATATTGCTGCGAGTCCTGTCTTGGCTGGATATTTTCAGCACGCTATTTACATCCCCTTTGTTTATTCCTGTTTTCCATTGATACACCTCAATCATATCCCCCCTAATTCTACGCCTTTCTAGAGAGTGCATATTCAAGGCCCTCAGTCTATCCTCATAGGGAAGATTTCTGATACATGGGATCAACTTTGTCATCATCCTCTGTACGTTTTCCAGTGCATTTATATCCATTCTGTAATACGGTGACCAGAACTGTGCAGCATAATCTAAATGAGGCCTAACCAAAGATATATAGAGTTGAAGAACAACCTGAGGACTTCTATTATTTATTGCGAACACTTATGCACTGTCGTCTTGGTTTCAGATTACTACTAACCAGAACTCCTAAATCCTTCTCGCAATCACAAGTAATAAGATCTACATTATTCAGTTTATATGTGGCATGGTTATTGTCCTGCCCAACATTTAGAACTTTGCATTTGTTTACATTAAACTGCATCTGCCACTTCTCCGACCACTGCATCAGTCTATTCAAATCATCCTGGAGTGCTCTAATGTCCTCATTAGAATGAATTGGACGGCCTATTTTGGTGTCATCAGCAAATTTGCTTATGTTGCTATTTATTCCCTCATCTATGTCTTTTATGTAAATTGTAAACAAGAAGGGGCCCAAAACTGACCCTGTGGAACACCGCTTGAGCGTGCCCCATTCTGATTTCTCTCCATTTATGCAAACTCTCTGCTGCCTATTTCTCAACCATGCCTCTACCCAGGACAAAAATTCTCCTATTCCGTGTGCCTTAAGTTTCCTCAGTAGCCTCTGATGTGGAACTTTATCGAAAGCCTTACTGAACCTGTCACCTGCCTTGTAAATAGGTATTACATTTGCCCTTTTCCACTTGTCTGGCACTATGCCAGTTTGTAGTGATATATTGAAAAGATTTGCCAGAGGTTTGCTAAGTTCCTCTTTACATTCCTTTAAAACTCTTGCAAACAGTTCATCAGGGCCTGGGGATTTGTTAGGTTTTAATTTCTCTATTTGTCTGAGGACCATGTCACTAGTTACCCCAATCGAGCATAGTCTATTATCTTCCTGTTCAACATAATTTATTATTTCTGGAATTCTGCTAGTATCTTCCTGAGTAAAAACTGAGAGGAAGTATTGAAAATTTCACACATATCCTTATCACTGTCCGTGATCTGTCCTGAGTTACTCTTAAGTGGGCCTATCTTGTCCCTAATCTTATTTCTGTATACCTGAAAGAACCCTTTTGGGTTAGTCTTCGAATCCCTTGTGACCTTAGCCTCATAATCCCTTTTTGCTTTTCTTATTCCTTTTATTTCTCTCTCTAATTGAAAATATTGATTTCTTATCTGTTCATCTCCTCTTTTGATATGCCTATATATGCCTCTCTTTTCACCAATGAGATGTTTTAATCTATTGTTCATCCATTTAGGATAATTTTTGTTAGATGTAATTTTCCTACTCGGAACAAAAGTTGTCTGGGCAGCTAGAACTACGCTCTGGAAAACGTCATATTGGCAACCAAAACCACCTACTTGACCCATAGTCAGGTCATCCCAATTTAGCCCACCTAGGTAATTTCTCTACCCCATGAAGTCGGCTAAGCGAAAGTCTGGAACAGGGACTTGATTGCAGTTACCTGGGTAATTCCATGATATATTGAAACGAAGTGAATTGTGAGAGCTTTCCCCAAGCTCTTCATTAACCTCAAGATTATTAATTAGTGATTCATTATTTTACTCCACATAATCCTTGAATTTATACATTTATATTCCCTCTTTACCTGCCATAACTGATTATTCAACATTATTGCCACTCCTCCTTTAGCTCTAACTCTATTTGAAACCCCTGATCTAATTCCATTTATTTCTCCCCACTGAAACACTCTTACCCCCTTCAGCTTTGTCTCACTTAAAGCCAGGACATCCAGCTTCTTTTCATTCATAACATCTACAATTATCTCTTTCTTATCATTCGCACAACATCCACGCACATTCAAACATCCCACTTTGACGGTTTTCTTCTTTTTCTTTTTAGTAAATCTATACAGGAAAAGGGTTAATAGCCCATTGTTCCCGGCATTTTAGTTGACTTTTACAACATGCATGGCTTACGGAGGAAAGATTCTTATTCAACTTCCTCATGGATATGAAAGGAAAAGCAATAAGAACAAGAACTAGTAAGATAAAATCAAAGAAAACTCAGATGAGTGTGTATACATAAATGTGTACATGTATGTGTAGCGTGACCTAAGTGTAAGTAGAAGTAGCAAGACGTACCTGAAATCTTGCATTTTTATGAGACAGAAAAAAGACACCAGCAATCCTACCATCATGTAAAACAAATACAGGCTTTCGTTTTGCACTCACTTGGCAGGACGTTAGTACCTCCCTGGGTGGTTGCTGACTACCAACCTACTACCTCAGTAAACTTATTCCCCTATAATTCTTACAATCTCTTTTATCCCCCTTTCCTTTATATAAAGGAACTATACATTCTCTCTGCCAATCCCCAGGTACCTTCCCCTCTTTCATACATTTATTAAACAAAAATACCAACCACTCTAGCACTATATCCCCCTCCCCCTGCTATTAATTAACATTTCTGTCATGATCTTGTCAGTTCCAGCTGCTTTAACCCCTTTCATTCTATGTAATGCCTCACACACCTCCCTCACAAGCACATCCTGCTCTTCTTCACTCCTAAAAGATGTTATTCCTCCCTGGACAGTGCATGAAATTACCGCCTCCCTTTCTTAATCAACATTTAAAAGTTCCTAAAAATATTCCCACCATCTACCCAATACCTCCAGCTCCCCATCTACTAACTCATCTACAAATCCATTCGTTCCCTAGGCTTTCTTAACTTGTTTATCTCTCAGCAAAATTTCTTGACAGTGCCTCCCCCCAACCACAAGTACTCTGTCACTTGGTTCAAAACTCCCCATGCACTCTCTCAACATTTACCAAAATCTCTCTCTCTCCTCTACACTTCTCTCTTCTCGAGGTGCATAAACACTTACTATAACCCACTTTTCACATCCAACCCTTATTTTACTCCACATAATCCTTGAATTTATACATTTATATTCCCTCCTTTCCTGCCATAACTTATCCTTCAACATTATTGCTACTCCTTCTTTATCTATAACTCTGTTTGAAACCCCTGACCTAATCCCATTTATTTCTCCCCACTGAAACACTCCTACCCTTTTAAGCTTTGTTTCACTTAAAGCCAGGACATCCAGCTTCTTTTCATTCATAACATCCACAATCATCTCTTTCTTATCATTCGCACAACATCCACGCACATTCAAACATCCCACTTTGACGATTTTCTTTTTCTTTTAAGTAAGCTATACAGGAAAAGGGGTTACTAGCCCATTGTTCCCGGCATTTTAGTTGACCCTAATAATACACATGGCTTACGGAGGAAAGATTCTTATTCTACTTCTCATGGATAAAACCCCACGTAGAACAATGAGGCCAACAGAACCCATGTAGTAGACGTCACAGTATGTCTATGGATCTTCATTTACATGTTATAAAATATTAATTATAAAGAAGGCCACTAGCATGCCTAGGCATTTCGGGCAGACTACTACTAATTCTTACTCTATATTGATATAGGTTATGGAACAGTACATTTTAACATACATTTTTAGATACATATTGAGGTACGGTGGACCCTCGCTGTTCGAACACTCCAAAACTCACCCTTTTATTTAACCCTTTGACTGTCGCAACCCTCAATCCTGAGTGCTCTTCTGTTGTCGCAAAATTTAAAAAAAAAAAAATTATTTTTTCTTATGAAATGATAGAGAATCGTTTCCTGATGGTAAAGACACCAAAAGTTTGAAATTTGATTGAAAACTCGCGTAATTATGCTCTCGCGAAGTTAGTGATCTCATCAATATATACGCATTGGCAATTTCGCTGATTTTGAGCCCTATTTTCAGTAAATTCCATTGTTCCAGTTGACCAAACTCATAGATATATCTTTAGAACTCCATTTATTCTATCGATTGAGTACAAGAAACCACCAATTTATCGATTTCAACTACCCAATAAAGTGATCAGAAATTAGCAATTTGGCCAATTTCATGCAAAATAAAAAAGTTGTCAATTTCAAAATAGGGTCCAGAATAAACAATGCAGACATTCCTGGCACTAAAATAAGATGTTATCTGTTCATTAGTCACGTCTTTAGGCCCCTCTTATATTACTTTTGGTTTCGATTTCGATTTTTTATTCACATAAAAAATTAGAAGATTTACAGTTATGCAGACAATTGCATTATTGTAAAAATGGTGTAAATAATATCAGTGCACTTGTGAAAGAATATTAGACTCGCCAATTGATGTGTATTGGACGCGTTGCGTGATTTGTTTACTCCTGAACATTTGCAAAAATCGAACATTTCTCCTATTTTGAGCTCAATTTCAAGGTCGTTTTCATCATAAACCTAATCACAATCATCTATATTTCTATAGTATGTTGTCATTCTATCAAATGAGACCATAAAAAAGAGAATACAACCATAAATACTATACGAAAATACACCTCAAAGTCGGCATTTTAATCCAATAAAATGGTCAGTTTTTTTTCTCTCATTATGTACTGCGTGCTGCAGGATTTTTTTTATACTGCGCACACTGACCACACAGACCCATTCTCTCATATGTGGGACTACCAGCTTTCTTCTGTTTGATTTGAAGCCGCTAGAATTTAGGCGTATTGATACGTCTAAACAGTGGCTCGTAAGACGTATATATACGACAGAAACAGTCAAAGGGTTAAGTATATTATTGTAAGTGCTTTTATAAGTGTATTTTTGGGGGTCTGAAATGGACTAATCTAATTACATCATTCCTTATGGGAATAAATTCATTTGGTAACAGCACTTGAACAGAATTCTGGAATGAGGGTGAGTTATGGAGTGTTCGAATAGCGGGGGTCCACTGTACATACATGATTAGATTTATAATAGTGCGGTACGTCGTACAAAACATATAATATTACAAATGGTAAATTTAGTAATGGGATTTGATTTGTCTTGGCATGATACACCGTTTCTATTAAATCTTTGACTGTTTCGGTCGTATATATACATGTACGTCTTACGAGCCAATGTGTTTGATGTATACAGTGGTACCTCGAGTTACGATATTTTTTTCGTTCGAGAATGCTGTTCAAGTGCCATTACCAAACGAATTTATCCCCATAAGGAATAATGTAAAATAGACTAGTCCTTTTACACCCCCAAAAATATACCTACAAAAGCATTTAAAAAAATAAACTTACATAAAAGGGCGATTTTGGGGACCATCGTAACTCGAGATACCACTGTATATGCTCAAAAATTCTAGTGGCTTCAAATCAAGCGGGAGAAAGCTGGTAGGTCCACATATGAGAGAATGGGTCTGTGTGGTCAGTGTGTGCAGTACAAAAAAAATCCTGCAGCACACAGTGCATAATGAGAAAAAAAACCCGACTGTTTTTAGATTAAAACGCTGACGTTGAGGTGTATTTTCATATAGGATTTATGGTTGTGGTCTCATTTGATAGAATGGAAGACATATTATGGAAATAGAGAGGATTTTGATTGGTTTCCCTATGAAAAGGACCTTGAAATGGAGCTCAAACTAGCAGAAATGTTCGATTTTTGCCAACGTTCGAGTAAATAAATGACATCATTGTCCAATAAATGTCCAACTAGCCATTCTAATATGCAGTCTCGAATGGGTTGACATTATTTATACAGTTACAGTCAACCCCCGGTGTTCGACGACGTCGGCGTTGATCCAAATCGGTGTTCGACCAGTTTTTTAACAGAATTTTGGCTCTGTACTAGCCGATCCTCACTGAGTTGGCGATTCGTCCCAGAGTTGGCGATTCATCCCGGATGCGTACGCTTGGCCCAGCCACTCCACTCAGCATCAGTGTGCTATTGTTTACAAACGAGCAACCACCACCCACGCATTCATACCAGTATATTGTCATTATTCCACTGTTTTTAGTTCTTGCAACTGCTAAATAAGCCACCATGGGCCCCCAAAAAGCTCCTAGTGCCAGCCCTGTGGTAAAGAGTGTAGCAGGCAGGCAAGGACTTGTTACCTGATGTCTTTATAGAAGGGGATTTCCCTTCCAAACAATGAAAAACCTTCCATCCTCTTCCCTCCTGCTGTCTTCCACACAACAACTCTTCAATAAATGTAAGTGACATGTTATTGTACTATTATTTCTTTATTTCTCATAAAATTGTGTGCAATTGAATGCCTACATGTTGTAAAAAAATATTTTAATACTTTTGGATGTCTGGAACGGATTAATTTTATTTCCATTATTTCTTATGGGGAAAATAGAATCAGAGTTCGTTCAAATCAGTGTTCGACTGGCTCTCTGGAACGGATTAATAATGAGAACTGGGTGTTGACTGTATTACAATAATGCAGTAGTCTGCGTAACAGTAAATCTTCTATTTTTTGTGTATACTTGGAGATAGTTCCAGGGGTCAACGCCCCTGCGGCCCGGTCTGTGACCAGGCCTCATGTTGGATCAGAGCCTGATCAACCAGGCTGTTACTGCTGGCCGCACGCAGTCCAACGTACGACCCACAGCCTGGCTGGTCAGGTACCAACTTTAGGTGCCTGTCCAGTGCCTGCTTGAAGACAGCCAGGGGTTTGTTGGTAATCCCCCTGATGTATGCTGGGAGGCAGTTGAACAGTCTTGGGCTCCTGACACTTATTGTGTTGTCTCTCAACGTGCTAGTGGCACCCCTGCTTTTCATTGGGGGGATGTTACATCGCCTGCCGAGTCTTTTGCTTTCGTAGGGAGTGACTCTCGTGTGCAAGTTTGGTACTAATCCCTCAAGAATTTTCCACTTGTATATAATAATGTATCTCTCCCGCCTGCGTTCTAGGGAGTACAGGTTTAGAAACTTCAAGCGTTCCCAGTAATTGAGGTGGTTTATCGCAGTTATGCGTGCCGTGAAGGTTCTCTGCACATTTTCTAGGTCAGCAATTTCACCTGCCTTGAAAGGTGCAGTTAGTGTGCAGCAATATTCCAGCCTAGATAGAACAAGCGACCTGAAAAGTGAACATGGGCTTGGTATCCCTGGTTTTGAAGGTTCTCATTATCCATCCTGTCATTTTTCTAGCAGATGCGATTACTACGGTGTTATGGTCCTTGAAGGCGAGATCCTCTGACATGATCACTCCCAGGTCTTTGACATTAGTTTTTTGCTCTATTGTGTGGTTGGAATTTGTTTTGTACTCCGATGAGATTTTAATTTCTTCACGTTTTCCATATCTGAGTAATTGAAATTTTTCATCATTGAACTTCATATTGTTTTCTGCAGCCCATTTAAAGATTTGGTTTATGTCTGCTTGGAGTCTTGCAGTGTCTTCAACGGTGGACACTGTCATACAGATTCGGGTGTCATCTGCAAAGGAAGACACTGCACTGTGGCTTATATCCCTGTCTATGTCCGATATGAGGATGAGGAACAAGATGGGAGCGAGTACTGTGCCTTGTGGAACAGAGCTTTTCACTGTAGCCGCCTCAGACTTTACTGTTGACTACTACTCTTTGTGTTCTACTTGTTAGGAAATTATAGATCCATCTACCCACTTTTCCTGTTATTCCTTTATCACGTATTTTGTGTGCTATTACACCATGGTCACACTTGTGAAAAGTCTTTTGCAAAGTCTGTGTATATAACATCTGCATTCTGTTTGTCTTCTAGAGCATCCAGGACCTTGTCGTAGTGGTCCAGTAGTTGGGACAGACAGGAGCGGCCTGCTCTAAACCCATGCTGCCCTGGGTTGTGTAATTGATGGGTATCTAGATGAGTGGCGATCTTGCTTCTTAGAACCCTTTCAAAGATTTTTATGATATGGGACGTTAGCGCTATTGGTCTGTAGTTCTTTGCTATTGCTTTACTGCCCCCTTTGTGGAGTGGGGCTATGTCTGTTGTTTTTAATAACTGCGGGACGACCCCAGTGTCCATGCTCCCTCTCCACAGGATGTTAAAAGCACGTGATAGGGGATTCTTGCAGTTCTTGATGAACACGGAGTTCCATGAGTCTGGGCCTGGAGCGGAGTGCATGGGCATGTCATTTATTGTGTGAATAAAAATTCAAAATAGAAAGCAAGAGTAATATAAAAGGCTACCTACACTGAATTCCTACAAATAAATACTACACACCTCTCTCCCTAAATTAAGACTAACAAATATTTTAAAGTAAGTAATGAATGTACTGTGGCAGTAAAAGACAAAGAAGGGAAGTAACCCTGGAAAAGGACTTGGTATGTACTTGAAAGTCTATGGAAGGGACTTCCTATTCCAAACAATAGTAACTCTTAAATCCTCTACCCTCCTCCTGTCTTCCACACATCAACAACTCTTCAATAAAGGTAAGTGTCAAGTTATTACTGTTTTATACTTCATTTCTCATTGTTTTCTGTGTAGATAAATGTACATTTTATGTAAAAAAAAATATTTTTTAAATACTTTTGGATATCTGGAACGGATTAATTTTATTTACATTATTTCTTATGGGGAAAAGGGTTTTGAAAATCGTCCATTTTGAAAATAGGCGGACTCTCAGGAATGGATTAATCACGATTTTCAAGGGTCCACTGTACCTCCAGAGTTTGTAAGATGGTGGTGGGGAGATGTTTTTAAGCCCCCCTTCCCCTTCCTTTCACCAGAGCTGGTAGAGGTGGCATATTTTTTAATTTGCATGAAATTGGCCAAATTGCCAATTTCTGACCACTTTATTAGGTAGTTGAAATTGGTAAATGGGCGGTTTCTTGTACTCAGTCGATAGAACAAATGGAGTTTGGTCGACTGGAACAATGGAATTGGCCGAAAATAGGGCTCAAATTGGGCGAATTCGCTGATGCATAAATATCGCCGAGATTGCTAACTTCGCAAGAGCATAATTCCATAAGTTTTGCATCAAATTTCGTGCTTTTGGTGTCATTAGCATCGGGGAGAAGATTCTCTATCATTTCATAAGATTTTTTTTTTTCAAAGATTTTGCGACACTGAGAGAGACTCTAGAATTGGGGGTTGTAACAGTCAAAGGGTTAAAGCTCATATATTGTAAGACTATCTTAAGCAAACTTAGTACTAACTTAACCCTTTCAGGGTCCGTCACGTAGTTTTACGGCTTTGAAGCCAAGGTCCAAACCATAGATCTACGCCATGAGCTCAGCTTACTCAGATAAGCTGTGAGCAGTAAATTTGGGCCTAGTTATGAGAGAATACATCATAGAAGTTCAAACAAGTATTAACACAGGGTTAGGGAACTGCGTCGCTAATGTTAAGAGATGTACTCATTGGAGCGAAGGAGAGAGATACATAATAAAATATACAGTGGTACCCCGAGTTTCGTACTGCTCCCAACTCGAATGAATTTTGTTCGAAACTCTGGGTACCACTGTACCTGGAAAGTACTCAAAGACCTGGTCTCAAATCTGCACTTGGCCATAACTTACTGTTAGTGAGAGATTTGGGAGGAAGTGTAAAATAAACCCAGTGAGGAGCAGGGGTGCTGTGGGGACAAGGGAGCACTGTATCAACATCCGAGGTCCCAGACTTTTCAACAAGTTATCAGAAGATATCAGAAACATGGCTGGAACAAGTGTAGAAGCCTTCAAGAGGAAACTGGACAAGTATCTTCATCAGGTGCCACATCAACCAGACTGTGGTGGATATGTGGGGCAGCGGTCCTCCAGCAACAGCCTGGTTGACCACGCAAGCACCAGACGAGCCTGGCCTATGGCTGGGCTCAGGGAGTAGAGAAACTTTCGAAACTCTTCAAAGGTATAATTCAAAGGTATGTGGTAAGTGTGCACCACATAAAACAAATCCTGCAGCACACACTGCATAATAAGAGAGAAAAAACTGAGACCGTAATTTTGGATTAAAACGGTGATTTTGCGTTGTTTTTCCTATGTTTTTTGTAGTTGTATTTGCGATTTGTTGGTCTCATTTGATGGAATGGGAGATATATTACAGAAATAGAGATGATTTTGATTGGTTTTAGTACTGAAAATTGCTTGAAATTGAGCTCAAAGTAGCGGAAATGTTAAATTTTTGCCGATGTTCGAGAGTAAACAAATGACGTCACACGACTAATACGCGTCTACTAGTGGGTCTAATATACGTTCACAAATGTGGTGATATTATTTATACAATTATTACAATATTGCATAACAGTAAATCTTCCATTTTTTGTTGTGCATAAAAATTCATTGTGAATAAAAAATCAAAATGCAATTCATTTGTAAAGCCGGAAAATGTAACTAATGAACAGAGGAAACGTTAGTTTAGTGCCAGGAATGCCTGCGTTTTATTCTGGACCCTATCTTGAAATTGGAATATTTTTGAACTGTGTTAAATTGGCCAAATAACCAATTTCCAATCACTTTATTGGGTAGTTGAAACAGTTGACTGTGTGATTTCTTGTGTTCAATCGATAAAATAAAATTAATACTAGCGAAATAGCTAAGAATTTGGTCGACTGGAATAATGTAATTGTCATAAAATTGGAGTCAAAGTCGGCAAAATCGCCGATGTGTAAATATCGCTGACGCATCAGAATTCACGAGAGCATAATTTCGTCAATTTTCCATCAAATTTCATACTTTTTGTTTTATTACCTTCAGAAAAAGATTCTCTACCATTTCATAAGAAAAAAAATAAAAATCTTTTTTGAAAATTCTTGGACCTTGGCTGTCACTGAGATTTGGCCTCTGGACCCTGAAAGGGTTAAGATTTAATAGGCATTAGCTATATTAATTTTATGTTTACAGTCATTTGGGTAGGTGTAAGTGTAAATTTGGGGGAATTACAGATAATGAAAGTAACATTATACTGTTTTGGATGTGTTCATGGTACAAAAAAAAGAGAAATAGGTGGTTTTCATTTGGTTAGCAGATGATGGGGTGTGTTAGGGAGATGAGATGTTTTTTAACGGTAGTTTTGAAAATGGTGGTTGAGTCTGCGGTTCTAGAGTTTTCAGGCAAGGAGTTCCAGATTTTAGGCCCTTTTATGTACATCAAATTTTTGTAGAGGTTTAGCTGGACACGGGGAATGTTAGAGATTTTTGTCTGGTATTGTGTACTCTACTCACCTAGTTGTGGTTGCAGGGGTCGAGTCATAGCTCCTGGCCCTGGGTCCTGTTGCAACTATCAAGAAAGTGTTTTAGTTCAGGGTTAATATTAGAATTTATGGTTCTGTAAACGTAGGTTGCACAATAGGTGTGAATGTTCTGTACAGTGAGTAGGTTTAAGTCTTTGAAGAGTGGGGAAGGGGGGTGTTGTCTAGCATTGGATTGCATGATAATTCTTACTGCGGCTTTCTGTTGGGTTATTATTGGCTTTAGGTGGGTTGCTGCTGTTGATCCCCAGGCACAAATAGCATAGGTGAGGTAGGGATAGATGATTGAATAATATAGTGCGAGTAGGGCTGATTGTGGTACGTAGTAACGTATCTTGGAGAGGATCCCAAATGTTTTTGGATACTTTTTTTTGTTATTTGTTGGATATGGATGTTGAATTTCAGGTTGCTGTCAAGGTGCAGGCCCAGGAATTTGCCCTCATTATGTTTAGCAATAAGAGTGTTGTCAATCGTTATGTTCAGCTGGGCAACAACTGTTCTGTTCCCAAACAGAATGTAGAAGGTTTTGTCAATATTAAGTGTAAGTTTATTAGCAGTCATCCAGGTTGATGTTTTTACTAGCTCTTCATTAACAATAGTGTTGAGTGTGGCAAGATTAGGGTGGGAGATGACATAAGTCGTGTCGTCAGCAAAGATAATAGGTTTAAGGTGTTGTGATACATTAGGAAGATCATTGATGTATGTAGTGTAAATTACCTAGGATAACCAAAAAAAAATCAGACAAAAGTGCTATACAGTGCTTGTAGATTAAGGCATAAGAAGAATGATTGGCAAGTAATACGCATTTTCACTTGATCAGGAATCAGACGTGACGACTCTGCATCGTGTGTAATACCTGTTGGTATTACAGAGACAAGCAGATGGAAAGACACACACACACAGGCAGACAGACAGACAGACTGACTGACTCAGACATACATGTTTGTGTATAACAGTGAAAACAAATAAAGCCAGGGTTCCCTAGAGCAGTGCACAATCATCAAGTGTCGCTCCACTGCTGCACTGTCAGCAGTGGAGTGACACTCGTCTTACAGTAATAATACACCATGCTTCAAGGAGTTTCATATATACTCCAGCGTGTCTAAAACATTGATGGGACCTATAAATACTTTGTATATATTTCTAGACAATAGTAAATGACCAAGGCAGGTGAAAATGTTCACTTGTCAGTGTGTTTGTGACTATTTGAGTACTATTTCAGTACCTAATATTAGTGTCAGAACAAAGATTGGCTGTGAAATCATAAGAATTATTATAAATTGTAATTATCAGAACATAAAAATTATATAACTTAAAATAAAAACGAGAAAAAAAGTATATCGGCAACACTTCTGCAAGCGACAGGACTCCATGTTGCCATCAAGTGAGCATCCAGTGCCAACTTTGCGGTCTTATATCTCTGTAAGTATTAATCCTAAAATTTGATTTTTTTTTGGTCTTATTACACACAGAAAATTACCCTCTATTTAAAAAAAAAATCAAAATATTCGAAGTGCTGGCACTGAAAACGTAGATCTACGTTTGGACAGTTTAAGAGTTAAATATTACAATTGTTTCAGAGTGTAATACTCTTCAGAACATGGAAATTATTCACATTGTTTGACTTTTTTGGGTTATTCTTGGTTAAACATATTTCGTGTTCTTTATGGCTGAATTCCACTGTTAGTATCATGAAATTTAAATAAATTTGGAATGAATAAGTCACCTTTGTGCAGTACGCACACCCTTTTTGCTGGTAAAGAATAAAAGAATAATGGTGTTGGAACAGTAGCTCCTGGTTCATTGTTTATTTTTGCTAGTGAGGCGTACTAGTACATCGGACACCGTCAACACCTAAGTAGTTAATTATGATACGTGTGTGTCCAGCGTACTAATAGTGGTACCTCAGTATATGTCCGCTTTGGAATAAGTCCAATTTGATATACGTCCTGTTTGGACGTGAAAATTTTTGCTTGGTATACAACCTTTGTTTGGAATAAGACTCACGTGCTAGAACTTGTATGGGTCAAAAGAAGTCACGACACCGCGCTCTACTTTTGTTTACCTCTCTATCGATGTGGAGGAGTTAGTGGAGGGGCACAGGGAAGAGCTGACCACTCAGGAGCTGCAGGAACTTGAGGCTTGGAAGAGGAGATAGAGGAAGCCCCTACTTCATTAATCAAAGAAATCTTTGCCAAATGGATGGACGTCAAAAACTTTGCAGAGAAGTACCACCCCAACAAAGCCCAAACAAGCCATAATAGCATTGTCTGGAATGACCAGACAATGTCACATTTCCGAAACATCCTGAGGAGAAGACAGAAGCAAAGTTCTTTGGACAGATTTTTAGTAAAAGTCAAACCTGGGGAACTTCAACCAGGTCCAGATAGGGAAAAGAGAAGGGGACTCTCCTTCCAAACAATAACATTTCCTCCTCCTCCCTTCTTAGCACTATCCTAGTGGGCACTCTGCTCTTTTCAGCAAAGTAAAGTGAGGTTAAATTTGCATTTATTTCATCTAATTCTTTTGTATTTATGTATATATTTTAGTATTACTAGGTAGTAGGTTGGTAGACAGCAGCGCCCAGGAGGTACTACCGTCCTGCCAAGTGAGTGTAAAACGAAAGCCTGTATTTGTTTTACATGATGGTAGGATTGCTGGTGTCTTTTTCTGTCTCATAAACATGCATGATTTCAGGTATGTCTTGTTACTTCTACTTACACTTAGGTCACACTACACATTCATGTACAAGCATATATATATACACACCCCTCTGAGTTTTCTTCTATTTTCTTACTAGTTCTTGTTCTTATTTGCCCCTTATCTCCATGGGGAAGTGGAACAGAATTCTTCCTCCGTAAGCCATGCGTGTCGTAGAGGCGATTAAAATGCCAGGAGCAAGGGGCTAGTAACCCCTTCTTCTGTGTATATTACCAATTGTAAAAGGAGAAACTTTCGTTTTTCCTTTTGGGCCACCCCGCCTTGGTGGGAAACGGCCGACGTGTTGAAAGAAGACGATTTTAGTATTAAGCAGTGTTTAAATTATTTTATACAACCCCATCAATATATAATATGCCAATAACAATAGGATTTTTTTTTTCATGGGAACGGATTTATCGTTTTCCCTATATTTCTTATGGGAAAATTTGTTTGGTATACGTCCTGTTTGGTACAAGTCCAAGGTCCTGGAATGGATTAAGGATGTATACCGAGGTACCACTGTACGTTGAATACAAAGTCATCACCTGAATAGTTAACTATGATACATTGTTGTACACTGCTGGCCTAAGATTTTTTTCAGATGTATGAATAGATGGAAGAAGACCCAGAGAGTTATACTGAGGTCGAAAATATTGGCAGGAGACAGATTTGTGGGTTTGAAAAATTGTGTGTACAAGTAGGTTAGACAGGTTGGATTGGATAAGTATGAGTGGATGTGAATTGGACCTGTCTAGCCTGGGCCAAGTGGTATGTATTACAGAAGTATTACAGGTGAATGGAATATGTGTTTAAGTGCATAATGAGGTAAGACAGTTGTCTGTAAGACACAAAGTTCTTGATTGGCTTGAAGAGGTCTTGCTAGCAAGGGCATGCCACTCCAAGTAGTTACCCATCCACTTACTGGCCATACCCATTGGTGTTTAACTTAATCAACAAAGTAGCAGTATTTATATATGCACAGAGTTCGATGCATTCTCACATGCTTATTTTTTTTTTTTTTTATATAAATTTGAAGTATTTATAGAGCATTGCATGTAAATGTTTGTTTCCCTATTAACTATGTTGTATTTATTATTTTTTATTTCTTTTTTTTCCTTACCACATTCCTTTCCATTCCCTACAAATATTTTACTTTTCTGTAATAAAACATTCCTTTGTAACATTCTTTTAAAATTTCTATTACTTTGATCATATTCATGTATATTTCTTGTAATATTTGTCTTTGTTCTGGTACTTTTGCTCATCCTTGATAATGTTCTCCTCGGTGCTGATACTCTTACTCACTGCTTGTTATCATAACCTTCATGCATTGTTTACATGTTTGAATAACATTGTCACCATTGATGAGTTTACATTGTTGTAAAATGTTTGTGTAAATAATGGCATTAACTTCAATAACATTGAAATTGTCTTATTACTGCTGTTCTTTGACTATTACCTGCCATGGCTGTTTAATGGTTTAACTGCTGCTCTGATCTTCTAACATTCTAAATACTGATCTTCTGTATTCTTGAAACCTGACATCTTCACTTCCAACTTCATCTGACCTTGCTGCTGACCTTTTTAATGGCTGAACCACTTTTTAACTCTTCCCAACTTTCCTATTATATTAATCCTACCCATCCTCTCCTTTATCCCTGTCTGACCCCATCCTCTCCCTTATTCCTTTTGACCTCATCCTTACCTTTATCCTTATTTGACCTTTATCCTACAAACCCAACAAACTTTAGTAAACTGAACATCAAGAGTGCTGTGTCAGCACTCAATTCGACTAGTGTTTCCTTTGGTACGGCAAGCAGAAATGGACGAATGGACGACACTATTCCCACCAATAATGGAACAAATGTTGATGAACTGACCAAGAGGGCAGCGTTGGCAGAAGAGGAAGCTATGTATGAAAACTCCGGGTAAGTGCTTTCCATCTCCGTTTTCTCTCGTAATTTTTAGGGAATTAAGTGCGTTGTTGGTGGATTTTACTTAGTTTTCTTAAGATCTAAAAATAACTTAATTTCACTTTACAAGAACAAAAATGTTTTTAACAATTAATATAGGGTGCTTAAGCAGAAATATTAAGAATTTTTGCATGTATCCAAAACAAAAGATATTTGAGTGTAATTAACATGATTCATGGAGTGCACTTAATTGGGATGTTTATGAATATATATTTGGCTAAACATGTGGATGAGGGTGCAAGGCTAGGATCTTTAGCAAGAACTTTTGCATTATTGCTTCACTGATTATCACTGAAGTGTGTAGTTGCCTTCAATATTGTATCAGATTTTCAAATGGTTATTTGTAACTACTCTTCTTTGGGACATGATAAATAAAATGACTAGGGTCCTTGTCTTAGTACTGTTATTGCCATTTAGAATTCCTGTTAGTTATTGATATGAGCAATAAAATATAATTATTTTTTGCTTTATCTGAAGGGCAGTAGATATTCAGTGTTAAGTTTTAATTGACTTGTTTATCAGTTAATTAGTTTGGTATTATCAGTTTCAGTAACTATTGGATGCCAATAAACAATAGTATACAGTGTTTTACAGGTATAATAATTTCACTCATGTCTACATTTATATAAATAACTAATGTATGTTTGAATATAAAGCTTATCTTAGCAACCAATATTAGTGTAGGCATTTGTGATGTATATTTTCCTGGGTAGTGTAATTATAAGTGAGGTAAGACTTGGCAGTCTAATGTGTGAAGAAGCATATACAGTGGTACCTCGAGTTACGATATTTTCGTTCGAGAATGCTGTTCAAGTGCCATTACCAAACGAATTTATCCCCATAAGGAATAATGTAAAATAGACTAGTCCTTTTACACCCCAAAAATATACCTACAAAAGCATTTAAAAGATAAACTTACATAAAAGGGCGATTTTGGGGACCATCGTAACTCGAGGTACCACTGTATTATGTATCTTTATGTTCAAAAACTTTTGTACTCTTATTTGTAGCACACAAAGTTATGATTAATGCCTGTTTATCTGGGTGTGTGTTGGAGCCAGTACATGGAATGCATTTTCATACTGCCCACCTGCCTACCAGCTGGCCCAGGAGCTTTAGTTTTAGCTCACATCACTGACTTCCCCCCTCCCCTCCCCTTCCCATGATTATAGTTTATTTCAGAGACTAGCAGAATCTCAGGAATTTTTATAAGTTAACATACACAGCTTTGTTAGTGATAAGTTTAGATTTTATAGTATTAATGTTATGAGGGAGATTACTAGTCTAAATTGTCTTTCATCTTGACCATAACTTTTGTCTACTACACCATAACATAAATGTTCAACTTTGAAGATAAACCTTGCTTGATTTGCTTCCAATTTGGTATCTACAAGATCATGCTTGTTGAGCCTATAAGTGTAATCTATTATTAAAAAAAATTGCGGTCTTTTAGTTTTGTCTTTAGACATCAACGGAGATTGATGCATTATGTAACAGAGTGAGTGAACAGGTGAGATTAAGTGCACTACACACTTGTAGAAATGTGTCACTATGCAAGTTTGACTTCTCTTCACTTTTGATGTGGTAGCAGTTGGGTGGGTGGGTGTGTGTGTGTTATTTACATGAACACGTCTTAGGAGTGAATGGAAGAAAATGGGTTTTTGGACTTGATGAGCTGTTGGAGTGTGAGCATGGTAAAACTTTGTGAATGGATTCAGGAAAACTGGTTAGCTGGATTTGAATTCTGGAGGTGGGAAGTACAATGCCTGCACTCTGAAGGAGAGGGTATATTTACAGTTTGAAAGGGCATCTGAACTGTGTTATCAGCATGCCTCTGGTAAGAAAGTGATGGAGTGAATAATGGGGAGCGTGTTTCTTCTTTTGGGGGTCACCCTTGCTTTGTGGGAGACGACCAGTGTGTTAAAAAAAAAAGTTGAAATGGTCATTTAGAGAAGATGGAGCAAAATAGGATGACTTGGAGGGTGAATAAATCTGTAGTGGAGGGAAGGCGGGGAAAGGGATGACCTAGGAAAGGATGGAGGGAGAGGGGGTAAAGGAGGTTTTGTGTGCAAGGGGCTTGGACATCCAGCAGGCATGTGTGAGACATGATTTTTGGGACCTGCCAAGCTGCTGGTATGTGAGCAAGGTAACATGTGAAGAGATTAGGGGTAACTGGCTAGCTGGACTCGAGTCCTAGAGGTGGGAAGTACAATGTCTACACTTTACAGGAGGGGTTTGGGATATTTGCTGTTTGGAGTGATGTCTGAACTGTCATATCTGTGCTCCTCTGCAAACACATTGATTGTGTGAACGATGGTGAAAGTGTGTTTTTTCTTTTTTGGGTCACTGCCTCGGTGGGAGATGGCCACTACAGTGGACCCTCGGTTAGCGATATTAATACGTCCCAGAGGGCTTATCTGTAACCGAAAATATCGTTATCCGATTCTATTTTCCCCATAAGAAATAATGGAAATAAAATTAATCCGTTCCAGACGTCCAAAAGTAGTAAAATAAAATATTTTTTTTACAACATAAGACATGCATTTACACACAAGTTTATGAACAATAAAGAAATACATGTAATATAGTACAATAACATGTCACTTACATTTATTGAAGGAGTTGTTGATGTGTGGAAGACGGGAGGAGGGGAAAGGATGGAGTAGTATGCTAGTGTTTGGAAGGGAAATCCCCTTCCATTAACACTGCAGGTGGCAAGTTCTTTTCTGGGGTTACTGGCCTTTTTCTTTCAATGCCACTAGGACCAGCTTGAGAGTCACTGGACCCCTCTCTAACAAAAAATCTGTCCAGGGAGCTCTGTGTCTGGCGATTCTTTAAAACATCCCTGAAATGGGATACCACAGTGTCATTGTACAGGTTGCCAGCACGGTCTGCAACAGCATGGTTAGGGTGATATTCATCCATAAAGCCTTGCACCCTGCTCCACATTCCACAAATCTCCTTAATCACTGAAGAAGGCACCTTCTTCCATCTCTGTTCCACCTCCTCCTCCTCTGAACCATTGTCCTGACCTGTGGTCTGTTGTTGCTGTTGAAGCTCTTGCAGATCTTCAGTGGTTAGCTCTTCATTGTGCTCCTCCACCAACTGTTCCACATCCTCACCACTCTCCTCCAACCCCATGGACTTGCCCAGTTCTACAATTTCTTCCACAACAGGCTCAGGCTCAGGGTTCTGAGGCTCAGCCCCAAAACCTTCAAAATCCCTCTCTAGGACAGTCTGGCCACAATTTTCTCCAGGCAGAATTCAAAGTCCTGATAGTCACTTCCTCCCAAGCCTTACCTATAACGTGTACACAATACAGGATATGGAAATGATTTTTCCAAAAGTCTCTTAGGGTCATCTGCATGTCTCTGGTCACATCAAAACACTTTTGAAACATTGCTTTGGTGTAGTTTTTTTAAAGTTGGAAATGACCTGCTGGTTCAAGGGCTGGAGGAGAGGAGTGGTATTAGGGGGCAAGAACTTCACTTTGATGAACTTAAAGTCCTCCACAATTTTCTCTACCAAGTTTGGAGGATGACAAGGAGCATTGTCCATTATCAGGAGGCACTTAATTAAGTGGCAAATTATTTTCCTGGAGATATTTCTTCACACTGGGGCCAAACACAGTAAACCAATCTAAGAAAATGTCCTTTGTGACCCATGCCTTTTTGTTAGACTTCCACATCACACACAAATTAGACTTCGTGATACCGCATCTGCCAAACACTCGGGGATTTTCAAAATGATACACCAGTAAAGGCTTCACTTTAGTCACCACTGGCATTAGCAGAAAGCATCAAAGTTAGCCTGTCTTTCATAGGCTTATGTCCTGGGAGTGCCTTTTCCTCCTGTGTAATGAAGGTCCTGTTGAGCATTTTCTTCCAAAACAGGCCTGTTTCATCACAATTGAACACTTGTTGGGGTTGGAATTGTTCAGCCTCTATGTACCCCTGGAATTCCTGCACATATTTTTCAGTCGCACTTTTGTCACAACTGGCTGCGTCACCATGCCTCACAACACTATGTAGGCCACTTCGCTTCTTAAATCTTTCAAACCAGCCTTTGCTGGCTTTAAATTCGTTCACTTCAGCACTCGGGCATTTTCTTGACCTGATCATCATGCAACTGCCTTGCTTTTTCACATATTATTGCCTGTGAAACACTATCTCCTGCTAACTGTTTCTCGTTGATCCACACCAACAACAAATTTTCCACATCTTCCAGCACTTGCGATCTCTGTTTTTTTATCACATATGCACCTTTCGCAACAACAGCTTCCTTGATTTTACGTGTATTTCCCTTGGCCACAATGGTAGCGATGGTAGAATAGGCTTTACCATGCAGCCTGGCCAGCTCAGTGATACGCACTCCACTTTCATATTTTGTTATTATCTAATTCAGTTCTACTGTATTTCTGAGCCTCTTTACCACAGGGCTGGCACTAGGAGCTTTCTTTGGACCCATGGTAGCTTATTTACCAGTTGCAAGCACTAAAAACAGTGGAATAATGACAATACAGTGGTCTCGGTTTAGTGCATCTCCAAACTCGAACATTTGTAAGTGTATTTGTAGTACTGTTGCAGTGTATTTTGGGGGTCTGAAATAGACTAACCTGAGACATTATTTCAGGAAGTAAATTTTGGTTTGCACTTGAGCAGCATTCTGGCAATTTTGAACGGGACCACTGTATACTGGTATGAATGCGTGGGTGGAGTTGGGTGGTGGTCGCCCCTTGTAAACAATAGCACACTGACGTCCTGGGTGCCCGCACAGCGGGCCAGTACGCGTCGGGCGAAATATCAAACCGAGTAGATCATTTTAAATGGAGTCAATATTTTGCGTAAAAATGTATCGCTAACCGATTTTATTGGTATCTGGCGCCATCACTAACCGGAGGTCCACTGTATATTGAGAGAGAAAATTAAAAAAGATATACAGTGGGACTCGAAAATGGCCTTAATCCGTTCAGGAGCCTGAGTCTAAATCGAACTGGCGATTTCTGAACCATTATTTCCATAAGAAATAATGTAAATACAATTAATCATGAAACATATGGTGAACAGTATTTGGATAAGGGTAAAGAGGTTTTGTGGCATTTATGGATTTGGAAAAGGCATATGATAGGGTGGATAGGGGGCAATGTGGCAGATGTTGCAGGTGTATGGAATAGGAGTAGGTTACTGAAAGCAGTGAAGAGTTTTTATGAGGATAGTGAGGCTCAAGTTGGTTGTGGGGAGGGAAGGGGACTATTTCCCAGTAAAAGTGGGCCTTAGACAAGGATGTGTGATGTCACCGTGGTTGTTCAATATATTTATAGATGGGGTTGTGAGAGAAGTGAATGCGAGGTCTTGGCAAGAGGTGTGGGGTTAAAAGATAAGAATTAAATACAAAGTGGGAGTTGTCACAGTTGCTTTTGCTGATGACACTGTGCTTTTGGGAGATTCTGAAGAGAAGTTGCAGAGGTTGGTGGATGAATTTGGTAGGGTGTGTAAAAGAAAAAAATTGAAAGTGAATATAGGAAAGAGTAAGGTGATGAGGATAACAAAAGATTAGGTGACGAAAGATTGGATATCAGATTGGAGGGAGAAGTATGGAGGAGGTGAATGTATTCAGATATTTGGGAGTGGACATGTCAGCAGATGGGTCTATGAAGGATGAGGTGAATCATAGAATTGATGAGGAAAAAGGTGAGTGGAGCACTTCAGAGTCTGTGGAGACAAAGAACTTTGTCCATGGAAGTAAAAAAGGGAATGTATGAGAGTATAGTTATACCAACACTCTTATATGGGTGTGAAGCATGGGTGATGAATGTTGCAACGAGGAGAAGGCTGGAGGCAGTGGAGATGTCATGTCTGAGGTCAATGTGTGGTGTGAATATAATGCAGAGAATTCGGAGTTTGGAAATTAGGAGGAGGTGCGGGATTACCAAAACTATTATCCAGAGAGTTGAGGAGGGTTGTTGAGGTGGTTCGGACATTTAGAGAGAATGGAACGAGACAGAATAACCGAGAGTGTATAAATCTGTAGTGGAGGGAAGGCGGGGGTAGGGGTCGGCCTAGGAAAGGTTGGAGGGAGGGGTAAAGGAAGTTTTGTGTGCAAGGGGCTTGGACTTCCAGCAAGCATGTGTGGCGTATTTGATAGGAGTGAATGGAGACAAATGGTTTTAATACTTGACGTGCTGTTGGAGTGTGAGCAAAGTAACATTTATGAAGGGATTCAGGAAACCGGCAGGCGGACTTGAGTCCTGGAGATGGGAAGTACAGTGTCTGCACTCTGAAGGAGGGGTGTTAATGTTGCAGTTTTATAACTGTAGTGTAAAAGCACCCCTCTGGCAAGACAGTGATGGAGTGAATGATGAAGAAAGTTTTTCTTTTGGGCCACCCTGCCTTGGTGGGAATCGGCCGATGTGTTAATAAAAAAAAAAATAATTAATCCGTTCCAGACACCCAAAAATATTAAAAAAAATTAATTTTATAGAGAATAACTATAGTTTTACATACACAAAACACACAATACAAAGCATAATAACATAATAACAAGAAATAATAATAAATAAGAAATACCATAATAATAAATAACATTTACTTACCTTTATTGAAGAGACTTGCTGGCATCTGGTAGATAGGGAGGAGGACAGGGGGAGGCTTAGTGTTTGGAATGGGAATCCCCTTTATAAGGACTCCAGGTATCAAAGCCCTATCTGGGGTTACTTCCCTTCTTGGTCTTTTAATGCCACTAGGACCAGCTTGAGTCACTAGATCCCTGTCGCACAAAATAACTGTCCAGAGAGGTCTGTTTCTGGCGTCTCTCTAACATTTTCCTGAAGTGGGACAAGGTTTTGTCACTGAACATGTTGCAGATATGGCTTGTTTCAGCTTGCTCAGGGTGGTGTTTTCAACAGATGTCTGCACCTTATTCCACATTGAACAAATTTCTTAATCTCTGAAGAAATTACCTCACCCTGTCCATCTTCCTCCTCCTGTGAATCAATTTCCTCTACTGTGGTCTGATGCTGTTGGAGATGAAGCTCTTGCAGCTCTTCAGTGGTTAGCTCTATCCTGTGGTGGTCCTCCAACTCTTCCACTCCCCGTCACTAACCTCCAACCCCAGGCAGTTCCCAATGCCACAATACCTTCCACAACAGGCAGGGTCGTCGGGTCAGCCTCAACCCTTCAAATCCCTCTGTTGGACACAATCCGGCCACAATTGTCTCCAAGCAGAGTTCAAAGTCCTGAAGTCACCCTCCCAAACCTTACCTATAAGGCTTATGCAATGGAGGATACTGAAGTGATCTTTCCAGAACTCTTATGGTCAACTCAGTGTCTGAAGTCACTTCAAACACTTTTGAAACACTGCTTTTGTGTACAGTTTTTGAAGTTACAAATGACCTGCTGGTCCATGGGCTGGATGAGAAGAGTGGTGTTAGGAGGCAAGAACTTCACTGTGATGAAACTGAGGTCCTCAGACAAATGGTCTGCCAAGTTGTGGGATGAGCAGGAGCATTGTCCACTACCAGGAGGCACTTGAGTCCCAATTTTTTTCCTGTAGGTATTTTTTTCATACTGGGGCCAAACACTCCAGTGAACCATTCCAGGAAAATTGCTTTCGTGACCCATGCCTTAGTGTTAGCTTTCCAAGCACACAAATTATTCTTGTTGACATTGTGTTTCTTGAACACACTGGGGTTTTCAAGTGATACACCAGTAAAGGCTTCACTTTGAAATCCCCACTAGCATTCCTACACAACATGAGCGTTAATCTGTCTTTCTTAGGCTTTGTCCTGGCAGTGCCTTTTCCTCCTGAGTAATGAAGGTCCTGTTGGCCATTTTCTTCCAAAAGAGGCCTGTTTCATCACAATTAAACACTTGTTGGGGTTCAAATTTTTCAGTGTCTGAACCCTTAAATTCACTCTCAAACTTTTCAGCAGCACGTTTGTCTGAACTGGCTGCCTCACCATGCCTTAAAACACTGTATCCACTCGTTTCTTAAATCTGTCAAACCAGCCTTTGCTTGCCTTAAAATACTCGAATCAACACTGGTTCCAGGCATTGTCTTGACAAGATTTGTGTGCAACTGCCTTGGCTTTTCACAATGTATGCCATGGAAACACTCTCACCCGCTCTCTGTTTTCATTGATCCACCCCAAACTACTTCTCAACCTTATCCACTGTTTGTGATCTATTTTGGCAAACATGTTAACACCTTTTGCAACATCAGCTTCCTTGATTTTCTCTTTGCCAGGATAGAGGTGATAGTAGATTTGTTTTTTTACATCTGGCAAGCTCCCCCACACCGTACGCCACTCTCATATTTTTCTACTATCTTACACAACCACATATAAAAGAGCGTCGACGACGTTTCAGTCCGACTTGGACCAGTCGGACAGAAGCGTCGTAATGCTTCTCTCTTTATATGTGTGGGTTTGTGTGTTATGTTCCAGTCACGGTATTGTGCCTTTTTGTTATTTCTACTATCTTCTTTAGTTCAATGGTGTTCCACTTTCTTAACCACAGGGGTGCCACTAGGAAGCTTCTTTGGACCCATGGTAACATTTCACAGTGACAATCACGTAATCTCAATAAACACAAATTTATTGTAAATGTTTGAATGGCGCTCTGGGTAATGTTTACCCCAAAGGTAAACAATGCTAGACGGCTCACGACCCTGCGCGGTGAGGGCACAGCGCGGGAAGGCGGATGGTCTGGTGCGCGGGCCGATGTCGGGAACGGCCTACAATCGGGGAAAATTGGGCCGAAAAAGCGTCGATTTCGGTGGCAGATAATCAGACCGGCCAATTTCCTGGGTCCCACTGTAGCATTTTGGGAGATGTTAAGCGAGGTGTTTACAGAGTTTTGAACCAAGCGAAGAATAATTGTGGTAGAGGACTTGATTGCCAAAGTGGGAGAAATAGTTATAGAAGGCGTGGTATGTAGGTAAGTTTTGGGGTGCCAGGTGTAAATGATATGGGAGCCTTGATTGAACTTTGTATAGAAAGAAGTTAGGTAATAGGTAATACATATTTTAAGTAAAGGAAAAATAAGTACAATGGGGGCCCTTACAGCGTTCCGCTATACGGACATTTCAAATTATGACCAAAACTTGCTATATGGCTCCCCACCTGTCTTTCTTGTATGGTCATGCGCCCCACCGGTTTGTTTACATTCTCCGTAAAACATCTCTATTATGTCTGGAAACTTTCCAAATTTCAAGTGTTTTAAGGTTGTGCATATTTTATATGTACTCTGATAATTTATGTGTACCTGTACCTAAATACAGCCTCTCCTCACTTAATAAGAGTTCTGTTCCTAAGACACATCGTTAAATGGATTCGTCGCTAAGTTAGGGCATACTATAATGGAAGTGAGTTTGTATCGACCATCTTTAATATTGTTTCAGTGTCACCTTTGCACCATTTATAACATTTCTGGTATATTTTTAAATGTTTAACAGTAGTGTATTGTATATTGAAATAAACAGAATAGAGTAAGTCAAGGCGTCAGTAGCGAGTACTTCGCTAAACGAGGGAGGCTGTGTACTTACTGTGCTGGCGTGCAGGTACACATTAAAATTACTAAGAGTCTTCTACTCTTGAAGGCAATAATAATAATAATAATAATCTCTTAGTAGGTAGTAGGTTGGTAGACAGCAACCACCCAGGGAGGTACTACCATCCTGCCAGGTGACTGTGAAACAGAAACCTGAAACTGTTTTACATGATGATAGGATTGCTTGTGTATTTTCTGTCTCATAAACATGCAAGATTTCAGGTACGTCTTGCTACTTCTACTTACACTTAGGTCACGCTACGCAAACATGTACACGTTTATGTATACCACTCATCTGAGTTTTCTTTGATTTTATCTTAATAGTTCTTATTCTTATTGCTTTTCCCTTTCATATCCATGGGAAGTGGAATAAGAATCTTTCCTCCGTAAGCCATGCGTGTTGTAAAGTCAACTAAAATGCCGGGAACAATGGGCTAGTAACCCATTTTCCTGTATAAACTTACTAAAAAAAAAAAGAAAACTGTCAAAGTGGGATGTTTGAATGTGCGTGGATGTTGTGCGAATGATAAGAAAAAAGATGATTGTAGATGTTATGAATGAAAGAAGCTGGATGTCCTGGCTTTAAGTGAGACAAAGCTGAAGGGTAGGAGAGTTTCAGTGGGGAGAAATAAATGGGATTAGATCAGGGGTTTCAAATGAGTTAGAGCTAAAAGTAGTGCCAATAATGTTGAATAATCAGTTATGGCAGGTAAAGAAGAATATAAATGTATAAATTCAAGGATTATGTGGGTAAAATAAAGGTTGGATGTGAAAAGTGGGTTATAGTAAGTGTTTTGCACCTGGAGAAAGAGAAGTGTGAGGAGGAGAGAGATTTTGGGAAATGTTGAGTGAGTGTGTGGGGAGTTTTGAACCAAGTGAGAGAGTAATTGTGGTTGGGGATCTTAATGCTAAAGTGGGTAAAAATGATGTGGAGGAGTAATAGGTAAATTTGGGGTGCCAGGGTAAATGTAAATGGGGGAAACCCTTAATTGAGCTATGTGTAGAAGAGGTTTGGTAATAAGTAATACATATTTTATGAAAGAGGATAAATAAATATACAAGGTATGATATAGCATGTAGGAAAGTAGTTTGTTGGATTATGTATTGGTGGATAAAAGGATGATGAGTAGGTTTCAGGATGTACATGTTTATAGAGGGCAACGGATATATCAGATCATTATTTGGTTGTAGCTACAGTTAAGTAAGGTAGATGGGACAAAAAAGAAAATGGCAACAGCAAGTAAGAGAGAGGTAAAAGTGTATAAACTAAGGGAGGAGGAAGTTAGGGTGAGATATAAGCAACTATTGGCAGAAAGGTGGGCTAGTGCAAGTAGAAGTGAGTGGGGGGGGTTGGGGAGTTGGGGGTAGTTTAAAATCAGTATTAGAATGTG
>WNWK01025608.1:0-28372 GCA_009830355.1 Cherax destructor | reverse complement strand
CCCCCAAAAAAGAAGACTAAATAAATTCAAATTAAAAATTATTCATTTCCCTAAAATTAATTTAAATTATTACTGTCACGAGGCATGGTTATCAAACAGATAGATAAACTGAAGCAAAATAAGTCCCGGACCCGACGAGTTATTTCAGGTCTTAAAGAATGCAAGATGGAACTTAGTCAGCCATTAACAAATGTGTTTAATACGTCCACCCTAACTGGTATTGTGCCAGAGATGTGGAAGATAGCTAATGTAGTTCCTATATTCAAATCAGGGGATAAGTCAATTCCATCAAATTACCGTCCAATAAGCCTCACATCTATAGTAGGCAAATTATTAGATTCAATTATAGCTGATATTATTAGAAGTCACCTTGAAGAACATAATTTGATTAATGAATCTCAGCATGGGTTCACGAGAGTCGCTCCTGCCTAACAAATTTACTGACGTTTTCAATAAAACATTTGAGGCAGTAGACAGTGATAAAGAATATGATATAGTTTACTTGGATTTCAGTAAGGCCTTCGATAGAGTACCTCACAAGAGACTCTTAAGAAAGGTGGCAGCTCATGGTATAGGAGGTAAAGTTCTAGCATGGATAGAGGCATGGCTTACCAATAGAAAGCAGAGATTTCCATTAATGGGGTCAAATCTGAATGGGGATTTGTCACTAGTGGCGTTCCACAAGGATCAGTTTTGGGCCCATTGTTGTTCATAATTTACATTAATGACCTTGATGAAGGAACAAGTGACATGAGTAAATTTGCTGATGATACAAAAATAGGCCGTATAATTCATTCTGAGGAGGATAACAGTGAACTCCAGGAGGATTTGGATAAATTAATGTCTTGGTCTGAAAAGTGGCAGATGAAGTTCAATGTGGACAAGTGTAAGGTGCTAGTCGTTGGTAATGAAAATATCCCTCGAATTTATAAACTAGGTGAAGTTGAGCTTGATCATACAGAATGTGAAAAAGACTTGGGAGTCATGGTAAGCAGAAATCTAAAGCCAAGACAACAGTGCCTAAGTGTGCGCAATAAGGCTAACAGATTACTAGGATTTATTTCAAGAAGTATAAGCAACAGAAGTCCAAAAGTTATTTTACAGCTCTATACATCACTAGTGAGACCTCATTTGGATTATGCAGCTCAGTTTTGGTCTCCTTACTACAGGATGGATATAGATTCATTGGAGAACATACAAAGAAGAATGACTAAAATGATTTACAGTATAAGAAATCTCCCGTATGAAGATAGACTTAGAGCATTGAATCTCCACTCTCTGGAGAGACGTAGAATGAGGGGAGATATCATCGAGGTGTACAAGTGGATGATGGGCATAAACAAAGGAGATATTAATAAAATACTGAGGATATCGAACCAAGTAAGAACGAGAAATAACGGATTTAAATTGGATAAATTTAGATTTAGAAAGGACATAGGCAAGTACTGGTTTTCGAACAGAGTTGTAGATGCGTGGAACAATCTTCTAATTAGGTGATAGAGGCTAGGACCTTGGGTGGCTTTAAAAAGAGATTGGACAAATATATGAGTGGGAGGGGCTGGGTTTGATTTGTGTCGTGAGTACAGGAGTAAATTCTTAGGTAGTGGTGGTTTTGATAAGGACCTGCCTTGTATGGGCCAGTAGGCCTTCTGCAGTGTTCCTCCATTCTTATGTTCTTATGTTCTAGACACTGGGGCAATAATCTGCTCACGCAGTTGATAGGTTGGGCACGGCAGTTGATAGGTTAGGCACGGCAGTTGATAGGTTGGGCACGACAGATGATAGGTTGGGCATAGCAGTTGGTAGGTTGGGCACGGCAGTTGGTAGGTTGTGCAAGGCAGTTGACAGGTTGGGCAAGACAGTTGATTGGTTGGGCAAGCCAGTTGATAAGTTCGGCAAGACAGTTGACAGGTTGGGCAAGGCAGTTGACAGGTTGGGCAAGGCAGTTGACAGGTTGGGCAAGGCAGTTGACAGGTTGGGCAAGACAGTTGATAAGTTCGGCAAGACAGTTGACAGGTTGGGCAAGACAGTTGATTGGTTGGGCAAGACAGTTGATAGGTTGGGCAAGCCATTTGATAGGCTGGGCAAAGCAGTTGACAGGTTGGGCAAGGCAGTTGACAGGCTGCGCAAGACAATTCATTGGTTGGGGAAGACAGTTGATGGGTTGGGCAAGCCATTTGATAGATTGGGCAAGACAGTTGATATGTTGGGCAAGGCAGTTGACAGGCTGGGCAAGACAATTGACAGGCAGGGCGAGGCAGGGCTCATCGGTAATTATACACTGAAAAATACTGAACCCGAGCGATTATGAGGTGAGGTGAGAGTTACTTAATTTGCAAACACATCTTTATAGTTAGTGTTTGAATTAACCTAGTGAGAGAGAGAGAGAGAGAGAGAGAGAGAGAGAGAGAGAGAGAGAGAGAGAGAGAGAGAGAGAGAGAAGAGAAGAGTAGAGAGAGAGATAAGAGAGAAGAGAGAAGAGAAGAGAAAGAGAACAGGACAAAAGCAGAAGAAACAGAGGAAAATGAAAAGGAAGAGAAGAACAAAAGGAACAAAAAAGGAACAGAAAAAGAACAAAGAAAAAAAAAAAAAGGATAAAAAGAAACAGAAGAAGGAACAAAAGAATAACACAAGAAACAGAAAAGGAACAGGAGGAGAATAGAAGAAGAAGGAAATGAAGGAAAAAGAAGAAGAAAAAAAGAATGAGGAGTAGAAGAGGAAGATCTTGGCTCTGAAATGAGCTGAGGTAGGATAAGAGTTCTTAGCCTGCAAAATTATTTTGTGAAAACAGAATGGGGAGGAAGGAGCATCGACAACAACAATTAGACTAAGATTTCTTCATGAAAGTTAAAGACAGAGAGGACAGTGTAGAACAATTACATCATGAAGCTATGCGGGTGTCAGGGTCTACAAAAATCTCTAGCAAACAATCATGATATTAGCTTTCTAGGTGTGCACCCGAGTACGTGATCACCAGAGAGCTTATAACCCGGATTTATGGACTGAATATGTTGTGGTCGGCAAATTTAAGGATCGCAATCCCTGAGTGTCGGTTAGTGACTCGCAATAATTATGTTCATGGCACATACGGACAATTTCGTTTAACTCGAAAGATTTCAGGGCACGCATGTCTGACTATGTGAATAGTGTAATGTTATGTTGCTGCAGGAATACTGGTTGATGACGAAAAAATTATAATCTGTATTACGTTACAGATATTGTTTTATAATGGCAAGACGTACAAGCCTGATCACTAGTTGGGTCCGCACAACGTTACGGTTATACGCCGTATATTGGCGGAGTTAATTTGCGTATAAACCTTTTTTTATCGCTATTACACTGGTAAGGAATTTAAATTGATGTGTGGGAAATGGCGTATTGCCAACACGCATGAAGACAAAAATAAAAAATTGCAGTACAAGCTTTTACTGGGACATCTTATCGCTCGGTGCAGAAATTTATCAAGTTATGTATAGGCTTGATACAAATGGTTTGACAAAGCTTGTTTTGCAGTATGTGTCTGTTTTAAATTCTATATTTTATAACTCTTACGATACTACACTTCTATCTTTTCGAAGAATATGTTTTCCTATGAAAAAAATGGTCAGAAATGGAGTATAATGCGATCCTTTATTGACTACGTATCCACACAATGGGCTTTATCACGTTACAATATACTGTGGTTGCAGAGGCCGAGTCTCAGCTCCTGGTCCCACCTCTCTGCTGGTCACTACTGGTTTCACCCCTGGGTGCGTGACCTCTATCATACCTATTCTTAAATCTATGCATAGATTCTGCCTTTACCACTTCGCTGACTACGTCGTTCCCCTTACTGACCACTCTAAGGCTAAATAAACATTTAATAACATCCCACTGACTGACTCATCTTTAACTTCCAGCTGTATCCTCGTATACCTGAGACCAGCTGTATCTTCGTATACCTGAGACCAGCTGTATCCTCGTATACCTGAGACGAGCTGTATCCTCGTATACCTGAGACCAGCTGTATCCTCGTATACCTGAGACGAGCTGTATCCTCGTATACCTGAGACGAGCTGTATCCTCGTATACCTGAGACCAGCTGTATCCTCGTATACCTGAGACGAGCTGTATCCTCGTATACCTGAGACAAAGCTGTATCCTCGTATACCTGAGACCAGGCTGTATCCTCGTATACCTGAGACGAGCTGTATCCTCGTATACCTGAGACTAGCTGTATCCTCGTATACCTGAGACGAGCTGTATCCTCGTATACCTGAGACGAGCTGTATCCTCGTATACCTGAGACTAGCTGTATCCTCGTATACCTGAGACGAGCTGTATCCTCGTATACCTGAGACGAGCTGTATCCTCGTTTACCTGAGACCAGCTGTATCCTCGTATACCTGAGACGAGCTGTATCCTCGTATACCTGAGACCAGCTGTATCCTCGTATACCTGAGACGAACTGTATCCTCGTATACCTGAGACCAGCTGTATCCTCGTATACCTGAGACCAGCTGTATCCTCGTATACCTGAGACCAGCTGTATCCTCGTATACCTGAGACCAGCTGTATCCTCGTATACCTGAGACCAGCTGTATCCTCGTATACCTGAGACCAGCTGTATCCTCGTATACCTGAGACGAACTGTATCCTCGTATACCTGAGACGAGCTGTATCCTCGTATACCTGAGACGAGCTGTATCCTCGTATACCTGAGACGAGCTGTATCCTCGTATACCTGAGACGAGCTGTATCCTCGTATACCTGAGACGAGCTGTATCCTCGTATACCTGAGACGAGCTGTATCCTCGTATACCTGAGACGAGCCTCTCAATCATACTCTACCACTCCACCCTGTCAATTCCTCTTGAGTATTTTGTACTTCGTAATCAAGTTATCTCTGGTCCTTATGTCCTCTAGTGTTGTCAGACTTAGTTTCTCTAGTCTCTCTTCATAGGTCATACTTCTCAGCTCTGGGGCTAGTTTCGTCTACATTTTTTCCAGCTTTTTAACATACCTAACCAAATGTGGGATCCATACTGGCGCTGCATACTCCAAATTGGGCCTGACACATGCCGTGTATGCAGTCGTGAATTCATCCTGGATTCTCTTTCGGGGTTAACCACCACTGCAGCCCGGTCTTAGACCAGGCCTCCTGGTTGCTAGCCTGATCTATCAATCTCTTAGTGCCCACCGCCCGCCGTCCAATGTATGCACCACAACCCGATTGATCAGGAATTGTTGTGTTGACGTTTCTGAAAGCTTTCCTTAAATTTACCTGTCTCGCATTTGCTGCAGCAGTTATTGGTTGATGTGTACCTCAAGTGGGATGCACAGAGCTATGCTTATCCCGAGGTCCTCATCTTTCTGAGAGGTTTGTAAACTTTGTGCCCCACGCCTGTACACTCTTTCCGGACGTCTTCGCCAATCTCCGATTTTCATAACTTTACCTTTGTTGGTGTTAAATGCCAGTAGCCACTTGTCAGACCAATCCTACAGCTTCTCCAGCATCATGTGTACTCTTTCATGGTCTGGTCCTGTTTGTATTCTCCTCATTAGTTTCGTGTTATGTTATCTGCGAACAGTGACAAGTACAGTCCAAGTACTCTGAGAGATCAAGTCATTATGTCTCTTGCAAAATGTGTTTCTATAGGAAAAACATATACAACTGAAAGACTGAGTCTCATGTGCAACTCCTGGGTGTCTTTACTGCGGGTAATATCGCCTGCACAAGAATCTTTATCAATCTAATACAGTGTCATGAGCACAGAGACTTTTATATTGGAGCCAGTGGAATAAGTGGTGAGAAGCAGCAGTTGAAGACATGTTGATGTATGGGTGGGGCCTACTAGTGGAAGTAGATTAGGCCCATAAAATTGGCCAGAAATTTAATGGAGTGGCCAGTGAAGTGGTAGGCAAAGCTCTCGCTTCACACGCTGAGTATCCGTGGTTGCATCCCCGGCAAGGGTGGAAACATTGGCGCTGGTTCTCACCACTTCCATTAACTTCAATATATTTTTTCCCGTCGTCATGCCCCTGTATTAGAGTTATATATTATACTGTGCAAGCGAGAAATCTCTCACTGAAGACGCCAAAGAATGTATTATACCTCTGATCTATCTAATTTATAAAAAAAATCGCTATTTATAACGCTAAAGGTTCGAACCTACGAACTCCGACAAGAAAGCAGGGAGTATATAAACCCGTTGCCCTGTAACATACCCGGGACCATACACTCACTGGTTCCTTGACACAGTCCTTAGGTTCGAGCTTACAGTATAACACAAACGGCATTTCAAAATTTGGTGCAAAATATCATAAAAAGAGGAAATGAAAGAATACCGTAGGCCAGGGTGACGTAGGCTTACAACAAAACTCGAGAGATAATGGCAACAAATGGCCATTGTAAGAAAGTTTGGGTCAGCCTGGACCACCCTCCTCCATCATCATCACTATTAGATTTCTTTGCATCATAAACATTGATCCAACCTCTTGTTTAAATCGCGGTGATGTATGATTGTAAAAGACTCATTATGCGGTCATTACCCAGGCGGGTGTGGTGCCGCAAGTGCGTGGAGCAGGCGGGTGTGGTGCCGCAAGTGCGTGGAGCGTGGTGTGTGGTGCTTGGTGTGTGGTGCGTGGTGTACGATGCGTGGTGCGTGATGCGTGGTGTGTGTTGCGTGGTTTGTGATGTGTGGTGTATGATGCGTGGTGCGTGGTGTGTGGTGCGTGGTGTGTGTTGCGTGATGTGTGAGGTGTGGTGTATGATTCGTGGTGCGTGATGTATGATGCGTGGTGTATGATATGTGATGCGTGATGTGTGGTGTATGATGCGTGGTGTGTGATGAGTGATGCGTGGTGTGTGGTGAATGATGCGTTGTGTGTGGTGTGTAATGCGTGGTGTGTGTTGTGGGATGCGTGGTGTGTGGTGTATGATGCATGGTGTGTGATGCGTAGTGTATGATGCGTGGTGTGATGCGTGGTGTGTGATGTGTGATACAGTACATACTTGGTGCGTGGTGTATGATACGTGGTGCGTAGTGTGTGATGTGTGGTGTGTGGTGTATGATATGTGGTGCGTGGTGTGTGATGCGTGGTGTGTGGTGTATGATACGTGGTGCGTGTGTGTGATGCGTGGTGTGTGGTGTATGATATGTGGTGCGTGGTGTGTGATGCGTGGTGTGTGGTGTATGATACGTGGTGCGTGGTGTGTGATGCGTGGTGTGTGGTGTATGATATGTGGTGCGTGGTGTGTGATGCGTGGTGTGTGGTGTATGATACGTGGTGCGTGGTGTGTGATGCGTGGTGTGTGGTGTATGATATGTGGTGCGTGGTGTGTGATGCGTGGTGTGTGGTGTATGATACGTGGTGCGTGGTGTGTGATGCGTGGTGTGTGGTGTATGATATGTGGTGCGTGGTGTGTGATGCGTGGTGTGTGGTGTATGATACGTGGTGCGTGGTGTGTGATGCGTGGTGTGTGGTGTATGATATGTGGTGCGTGGTGTGTGATGCGTGGTGTGTGGTGTATGATACGTGGTGGGTGGTGTGTGATGCGTGGTGTGTGGTGTGTGATGTGTGGTGTGATGTGTGGTGTATGATACGTGGTGTGTGGTGTATGATACATGGTGTGTGGTGTATGATACGTGATGCGTGGTGTGATGTGTGGTATGTGGTGAGTGGTGTGTGATGTGTGGTGTGTGATGTGTGGTATGTGGTGAGTGGTGTGTGATGTGTGGTGTGTGATGTGTGGTGTGTGGAGTGCGATGTGTGGTGTGCGGTGTATGATGCGTGGTGTGTGATGAGTGGTGTGTGTGGTAGGATGCGTGGTGTGTAGTGTGTGATGCGTGGTGTGTGGTGTGTGATGCGTGGTGTGTGGTGTGTGGTGTGTGGTACGTGTGTGGTAGGATGCGTGGTGTGTAGTGTGTGATGCGTGGTGTGTGGTGTGTGATGCGTGGTGTGTGGTGTGTGGTACGTGTGTGGTAGGATGCGTGGTGTGTAGTGTGTGATGCGTGGTGTGTGGTGTGGGATGCGTGGCGTGTAGTGCGTGGTGTGTGATGTGTGATGCGTGGTGTTTGATGTGGGATGCGTTGTGTGTGATGCGTGGTGTGTGATGCGTGGTTTGGGATGCGTGGTGTGTGGTGTGTGATGCGTGGTGTGGGATGCGTGGTGTGTGGTGCGTGATGCGTGGTGTGTGGTGTGTGATGCGTTGTGTGTGATGCGTGGTGTGTGGTGTGGGATGCGTGGTGTGTGGTGTGTAGTGTGTGTGGTGTGTGGTGAGTGGTGATTGATGTGTGGTGTGTGATGTGTGGTGTGTGGTGTGTGGAGTGAGATGTGTGGTGTGTGGTGTATGATGCGTGGTGTGTGATGAGTGGTGTATGGAGTATGATACGTGGTGTGTGGTGCGTGGTGTGTGATGCGTGGTGTGTGGTACGTGTGTGGTAGGATGCGTGGTGTGTAGTGTGTGATGCGTGGTGTGTGGTGTGGGATGCGTTGTGTGGGGTGTGTAGTGCGTGGTGTGTGGTGTGTGATGCGTGGTGTGTGTTGTGGGATGTGTGGTGTGTGATGCGGGATGCGTGGTGTGTGATACGTAGTATGTGATGCGTGGAGTGTGGTGCGTGTGCGTTAAGTGGCGTGCAGTGTTATGAGGCATGCGGTGCGGTATGGTGCTTGTAGTGTGTTTATTATATAGCTTGCAGTGTGTTCTATGCTGTGCTTTGTGATGTGTTATGTGGAGTGTACTGTGTAGTATGTTGCGTGCAGTGTGTTATGTCGTGTGTTTCATCCAGGGAGTACATTGTGTGGTGTACATGGTGTGTGTAGTGTGTTCTAATAGTGCTTGCATGTGTGGTGTCTAGCAGTGCTTGATGGTGTAGTGTGTGGTGTCTAGCTACTGTTTGCATGGTTTAGTGTGTGGTGTCTACAGCATGTGTTGACATGGTGTAGTGTGTGGTGTCTACAGCAGTGTTTGCATGGTGTAGTGTGTGGTGTCTACAGCAGTGTTTGCATGGTGTAGTGTGTGGTGTCTACAGCACTGTTTGCATGGTGTAGTGTGTGGTGTCTACAGCACTGTTTGCATGGTGTAGTGTGTGGTGTCTACAGCACTGTTTGCATGGTGTAGTGTGTGGTGTCTACATCAGTGTTTGCATGGTGTAGAGTGTGGTGTCTACAGCACTGTTTGCATGGTGTAGTGTGTGGTGTCTCACACTGTTTGCATGGTAGTGTGGTGTCACGACTGTTTGCATGGTGTAGTGTGTGGTGTCTACATCAGTGTTTGCATGGTGTAGAGTGTGGTGTCTACAGCACTGTTTGCATGGTGTAGTGTGTGGTGTCTACATCAGTGTTTGCATGGTGTAGTGTGTGGTGTCTACATCAGTGTTTGCATGGTGTAGAGTGTGGTGTCTACAGCACTGTTTGCATGGTGTAGTGTGTGGTGTCTACATCAGTGCTTGCATGGTGTAGTGTGTGGTGTCTACATCAGTGTTTGCATGGTGTAGTGTGTGGTGTCTACATCAGTGTTTGCATGGTGTAGTGTGTGGTGTCTACATCAGTGTTTGCATGGTGTAGTGTGTGGTGTCTACATCAGTGTTTGCATGGTTTAGTGTGTGGTGTCTACATCAGTGTTTGCATGGTGTAGTGTGTGGTGTCTACAGCAGTGTTTGCATGGTGTAGTGTGTGGTGTCTACAGCAGTGTTTGCATGGTTTAGTGTGTGGTGTCTACAGCAGTGTTTGCATGGTTTAGGTGGTGTAGTGTTGTGGTCAGTGGTGTCACAGTGTTTGCATGGTGTAGTGTGTGGTGTCTACATCAGTGTTTGCATGGTGTAGTGTGTGGTGTCTACATCAGTGTTTGCATGGTGTAGTGTGTGGTGTCTACATCAGTGTTTGCATGGTGTAGTGTGTGGTGTCTACAGCAGTGTTTGCATGGTGTAGTGTGTGGTGAGTGTTTACAACAATGCTTGCAGGACAAACTGGTGTACATGGTGTAGTGTGTAGTGAATGTCTACACGAGTGCTTGCAGTACACATAGGTGTTCGTGGTGAAGTGTGTTGTGTCTACAAGAATGCTTGTAGTACACACATGTGTACATGGTGTAGTGTATAGTGAGTGTCTTTAAGACTGCTAGTACACATAGATGTACATGGTGTAGGGTGTAGTGAGCAGTGCTTGCAGGACACACACATGTGTACCTGGTATAGTGTGTGGTGTGTGGTGTCTACAGCAGTGCTTGCAGGACACACAGGTTGCAAGCGAGGTCAAGCTACCACCAAGACTGCAGGTGGGCTGGTCTTCATTGCATCTCTTTTTTTCACTTATTAAGGCGGTCCAACTTTACCTTTTCTTGTCATATTTCTTCTTTCTTGTCATATTTCTTCTTTCTTGTCATATTTCTTCTTTCTTGTCATATTTCTTCTTTCTTGTCATATTTCTTCTTTCTTGTCATATTTCTTCTTTATTGTCATATTTTCCTATTTTTACGTCTATAATATGATTCTTATATTACTATGATTTATCACTATTATAAATAATTAACTGGGACCTCTTATTTATTCGATTTTTTGCCATTTTCTTCTTAAATATATTTATTTTAGGATTTTTCTTTATTTCTATGAAACTTTCAACACTTATATTTGCTCATAAAATGAAGATTTTTATTGATAATGAACAATGTTTCAACCTTAGTAGTCAATTATTTTTTTTATTTAGCGGTGGAAATGGAAGGTTGGGTATTATGGGTACTGGAGTTAAAAATAAACACAGTTGATAATGACAAAATGTGTGGGTTATGGTATTTTATTATAAAGACGTTTCGTCCACCAAGGACTTTATCAATTCATACAGAGACGAGAGATACGTCAGTATATGAAGTCTTGTCTTTCTATGAGGTGATAATGTCCCTGGCAGACAAAACGTATTCTTAGCAAGATACCATAACCCTCACGTTGCGTTATTTTTTTCACTATATTCTCAGTATATATTACAATGTTGCGATATATAAAAGGAGCTAAATTAAAAACTCTACATACATTTCCTAATATTATCTTAATAGTGATGACCAGAAAGTTTTCGTCTCTAACCAATTTTGTGAGATTATTGTAAATTTCATTACAATTTACTTATTAGTGGTGTCAATGAACCTGAAACCCACCTCTATGAGGGAACCTATTGCTGTTGCAACAATCCACGGTGCTCCAGTAGTCTCCGATCCTATTTGAACAAATTGTAAAGATTAAATTGTTCCCTGCGATCGGCAGCACGTTTCTGTTGGCCAACACTATAACGAATGTAGGTGTCAGCCAGAGTGAATACACAGGTAAAGTCCAATACTAGTATTCTGTCACTCTTCCAGAACCTGAATGGTGTCAAATCAAAGCGGTTAGCGGGTCTACAACCGGATGTTATGGATCAAGTTTCTCTCAGCAGGGCAACCCACCGCATCCAGGCTTTTCTTGATGTTGTTGGCTTCGTTGTGTCTTGTATACCAACCCTTGTAGGTTGAACATTTTACACAATATAGACTAAATTGGTCGGTTTTCTCATTGTAGCAGGTTACACATATAATCAGAGTTATGTGTGTGTTCTCACTGCTTTGACACATCTTCTAGATGACACCCATGTCGTCTGGAAGAATTTGATGCCACTGTGGAGGATTAGGAAGTTGGCAGCGCAGTTTCGAGAGGCTGTATGTATTAAAAGTTCACCAATTCTGAGTGGAAGCTTCCATCCATTGTGTGTCTTCAAGGAAAACGTTTACGAATTTTTTTTTTTAACATGGACTTTAGAAGGTTGTCATAGTCCTTGAGTTGAGCATTGATGATGACTGGGGAGCATGGCAAGATGGATTATGCTTCCTGAATCATGATCCAGTTATGTTATGCTGGAGTGGGGCTTTTCATACATGGAACCGGACTTATCCTCCCCTTGTTTGGATCGAATCTGAATACCTCCCATTCCATAAAAGCTATATGACCCTACGGGTTTTGCACTTTCTGCTAATTAAAATAAAACAATTGTAAACTACATCAATCGCGGTGTAGGAGGAAATTTGATTGCATTATGTGTAGTAAGTAGCGCTGTGTGTACTCACCTAGTTGTTGTTGCTGTGTGTGTGTGTGTGTGTGTGCCTAACAATGTGTACTCATTTATGGTTGCAGGGGTCTAGTCACAGCTTCCGGCCCCGCCTCTTCGCTGGTCGCTACTAGGTCCACTCTCTCCCTGCTCCATGAGCTTTATCGTATCTCTTCTTAAAGCTTTGTATGCATTCTGCCTCCACTACATCACTCTCCAGATTATTCAACTTTCTGACAACTCTGAAGAAATACTTCCTAATATCTATGTGACTCATCTGAGTTTTCATCTTCCAGTTGTGTCCCATCTCTGAAACATTGTCTATCCACCTACTCAATTCCTCTCAGTATTTTGTATATCGTTATCATGTCCCCCTATCCCTCCTGTCCTCCAATGTCGGCAGGTTGATTTCCCTAACATCTCCTCGTAGGACATACCCCTCAGCTCCGGGACTAATCTTCTTGCAAACCTTTGCACTTTTTCTAATTTGTTGACGTCCTTGACCAGGCATGGGTTCCATATTGGTGCTGCATACTCCAATATGTGCCTAAGGTACACGGTGTACAGTGTCTTGATGACTCCTTACTCAGGTGTCGAAACGCTATTCTTAGGTTTGACAGGCGCTCATATGCTGCAGCAGTTATTTGGTTGATGTCCGCCTCAGGAGATCTCCTCGGTATTATACTCACCTCAAGATCCTTTAACTTGAATGATTCTTGCAGTCTTTTACCCCCCACCTCTAGCCTGTACTACATCTGCGGTCTTTTTTGACCTTCAATAATCCTCATGACTGTGCACTTGGTGCTGTTGAATTCCAGGAGTCACTTGCTGGACCAGGCTTACAGCCTGTCCATATTCTTTTGCCGTTCTACCTGACCCTCATCCGTTTAAATTCTCCGCATTAACTTCATATCGTCTGCAAACACGTGTGTGTGTGTGTGTGTGTGTGTGTGTGTGTATTACGAACACAGGTGAAGACTGGCCTGTGAGACCTGGTCGTAATGGGAATGTGGAGCAAACTAAACTCAACAGTAGAATATAATGTATATTTGCCTTCACCAGATGATATATACAGGTATGTACACTATGTTCAATATGTACAGATGAAATAGTAAGTGTACACCACGGTGACAGATGGCAAAGCAGAAGCCAGAGAGAGTGCACCGTGCTCAACCAGCAGCTAGGCAAGTCTGCCAGTGATTACCACAAGTGAACTACGTTGCTTCAGCTTTGGCAGGCTTGCCTGTTATTGGCCAATGAACCAAGGTACTGATTTAACGACCGGTTTCCTGCTGATCGTTAAACACTTAGCACCCTGTTCGCTGGTTGGGAGGCAGCCTATAAATTGTAACATACTCTATGCATGCCACAGTGTGTGTGTGTACTCACCTAATTGTGGTTGCATGGGTCGAGACTCAGCTCCTGGCCCCGCCTCTATACTGACTGATCGCTACTGGGTCCTCTCTCTCCATGCTCCATGAGCTTTATCATACCTCGTCTTAAAGCTATGTATGGTTCCTGCCTCCACTACCTCACTTGCTAGACTATTCCACTTCCTGACTACTCTATGGCGGAATAAATACTTCTTAACATCCCTTTGACTCATCTGAGTCTTCAACTTCCAATTGTGACCCATTGTTTCTGTGTCCCCTCTCTGGAACATCCTGTCTCTATCCACCTTGTCTATTCCACGAAGTATTTTGTATGTCGTTGTCATGTCTCCCCTAACCCTCCTGTCCTCCAGTGTTGTCAGGCTGATTTCCCTTAACCTTTCTTCGTAGGACATTCCCCTTAGCTCTGGAACTAACCTTGTCGCAAACCTTTGCACTTTCTCTAAATTCTTGACGTGCTTAACCAGGTGTGGGTTCCAAACTGGTGCTGCATACTCTAGTATGGGCCTGACGTACACGATGTACAGTGTCTTGAACGATTCCATACTAAGGTATCGGAACGCTATTTTCAGGTTAGCCAGGCGCCCATATGCTGCAGCAGTTATCTGGTTGATGTACTCACCTATTTGTGGTTGCAGGGGTCGATTCATAGCTCCTGGCCCCGTCTCTTCACTTATTGTGTGTGTGTGTGTACTCACCTAGTTGTACTCACCTAGTTGTGGTTGCAGGGGTCGAGTCACAGCTCCTGGCCCCGCCTCTTCACTGGCCGCTACTGGGTCACTCTCCCTGCGCCATGAGCTTTATCATACCTCTTCTTAAAGCTATGTATGAAACCTGCCTCCACTACATCGCTTCCCAAACTATTCCCCTTCCCGACCACTCTGTGACTGAAGAAATACTTCCTAACATCTCTGTGATTCATCTGAGTCTTCAACTTCCCTTGTTGCTGTGTCCCATCTCTGGAACATTCTGTCTTTGTCCACCTTGTCAATTCCTCTCAGTATTTTATATGTCGTTATATGTCGTTATCATGTCGTCAAGTCGATTTCCCTTAACCTCTCCTCGTAGGACATACCCCTTAGCTCCGGGACTAGTCTTGTTGCAAACCTTTGCACTTTCTCTAGCTTCTTTACGTGCTTGGCTAGGTGTGGGTTCCAAACTGGTGCTGCATACTCCAGTATGGGCCTAACGTACACAGTGTACAGGGTCCTGAACGATTATTTATTAAGATGTCGGAATGCTGTTCTTAGGTTTGCTAGGCGCCCGTATGCTGCAGCAGTTATTTGGTTGATGTGCGCCTCAGATGTGTCTGGTGTTATACTCACCCCAAGATCTTTTTCCTTGATTGAGGTTTGTAGTCTCTGGCCCCTAGACTGTACTCCGTCTGCAGTCTTCTTTGCCCTTCCCAAATCTTCATGACTTTGCACTTAGTGGGGTTGAACTCCAGGAGCCAATTGCTGGACCAGGCTTGCAGTCTGTCCAGATCCCTTTGTAGTTCTGCCTAATCCTCGTCCGATTGAATTCTTCTCATCAACTTCACATCATCTGCAAACAGGGACACTTCAGAGTCTATTCCTTCTGTCATGTCGTTCACAAATACCAGAAACAGCACCGGTTCTAGGACTGACCCCTGTGGAACCCCACTCGTCACCGGCGCCCATTCTGACACCTCGCCACGTACCATGACTCGCTGCTGTTTTCCTGACAGGTATTCTCTGATCCATCGTAGTGCCTTCCCTGTTATCCCTGCCTGGTCCTCCAGCTTCTGCACTAATCTCTTGTGTGGAACTGTGTCAAACGCCTTCTTACAGTCCAAGAATATGCAATCTACCCACCCCTCTCTCTCTTGTCTTACTGCTGTCACACTGTCGTAGAACTCCAGTAGGTTTGTGACACAGGATTTCCCGTCCCTGAAACCGTGTTGGCCGTCGTTGATAAGATCATTCCTTTCTAGGTGTTCCACCACTCTTCTCCTGATTATCTTCTCCATGACCTTGCATACTATACATGTCAGTGACACTGGTCTGTAGTTTAGTGCTACGTTCCTGTCTCTTTTTTTAAAAATTGGAACTACATTTGCTGTCTTCCATATCTCAGGTAGTTGCCCTGTTTCGATAGATGTGTTGAAGATTGTTGTTAAGGGTACACACAGCTCCTCTGCTCTCTCTCTCTCAGGACCCATGGTGAGATGTTATCCGGCCCCATCGCCTTTGAGGTATCTAGCTCGCTTAGTAGCCTCTTCACTTCCTACTAAGTTGTGTGTATTGTGTCCAGCACCTGATGGTGTACCCTGCCTCTCCTCCTTTCTGGAGGCCCCTCTATCTCCTCTTGAATCTCTGGTTGAGCTCCTCACACACTTCGCGGTCATTTCTTGTGACCTCCCCTCCTTCCTTCCTCAGCCTGATCACCTGGTCCTTGACTGTTGTTCTCCTCCTGATGTGGCTTTACAACAGCTTCGGGTCAGATTTGGCTTTCGCTGCTATGTCATTCTCGTACTGTCTTTGGGCCTCCCTTCTTACCTGTGCATAATCATTTCTGGCTCTACGACTGCTCTCTTTATTCTCCTGGGTCCTTTGCCTTCTGTACCTCTTCCATTCCCTTGCACACTTGGTTTTGGCTTCCCTGCACCCAAAGGTGCAGGGAAGCCAAAACCTTGCTTTTTCGCTTCTCCTGTTACCCTTGGGTATAAACCTCTTCTCAGCTTCCTTGCAAATTATTGTCATATATTCCATCATCTCGTCTGCTGACTTCCCTGCCAGCTCTCTGTCCCACTGAACTCCGTGCAGGAAGTTCTTCATGCCCACGTAGTCACCTTTCTTGTAGTTTGGCTTCATTCGTGCAGCCCTTCCTGCTTCCCCCTCCACTTGTAACTCTACTATGTATTCGAAGCTTAGAACCATATGATCACTGGCCCCAAGGGGGCTTTCATGTGTGATGTCCTAATATCTGCACTACTCAGGGTGAATACTAGGTCAAATCTCGCTGGTTCGTCCCCTCCTCTCTCTCTGGTAGTGTCCCTTACGTGTTGGTACATGAGATTTTCCAGGACCACCTCCAGCATCTTAGACCTCCACGTGTCTTGGCCCCCATGTGGCTCTAAGTTCTCCCAATCGATTTCCTTATGGTTGAAGTCACCCATGATCAGTAGCTTCACTCTGCTCGCTCGAGCCCTTCTGGCCACTTCGGCCAGTGTGTCAATCATCGCTCTATTACTCTCATCATACTCCTGCCTTGGCCTCCTGCTGTTCTGTGGTGGGTTATACATCACTGCAATTACCACCTTGGTACCTCCAAACTGTAGTGTTTCTACTATGTAATCCCCAGCTTCTCCTCTGTCTCCTCTCTCCAGCTCGTAAAAATCCCATTGATTTTTGATCAGCAGTGCCACTCCTTCACCCCCTCTGTTTCCTCTGTCTTTCCTCAGCATCTGGTATCCCATTGGAAAGATGGCATCTGTTATCATACCTGTGTGCTTGGTTTCTGTGAGAGCTATTATTTCCGGTGATGCCTCTTTGACTCTTTCGTGCCACTCCTCCCACTTATTTGTTATTCCATCAGAACTGGTGTACCATACCTTCAGTTTCCTTCCTAACACTGTGTTTTGGGGGTCTGTGGGGGTGCGGGACTTGGTGGTGTACTGTGGGATTCTATAGTGGAGTGTTGGGGGGGGGGGTGTGATTGTGGGTTGTAGTTTGTGTTGGGATAGTGTGCTTGGTTGTTGGGTGTTGGGGATGGTTCTGTGTGTGGTTGCTCTTGTTGCTCTGCCCTACTCTGGTTGTCCTCTACTGATTCTGTCCTTGTCTCTCCTCCCAGCTCCTTCCGTCTTTGTGCCCTCTCCCTCAGCTGCTGTCTTTCTGTTTTTGTTCTGTCTCGGTCTAGGAGCACCCTCTTGTAGCCTTCCATTTCCTTCAATCATGGTTTCTCTTGGAGGATTCTGTCTCGCACTGTTTCCGTCCTGAGAATCAGCTTGAGCGGTCGATTTCTCTCCTTCGAGTACCCCCCTATTCTCTGAAAATTTACAATCTCAGACATGTCTTCTTCGCCTATTGCTTTGAGTATGTTATCAATCTCTTTTCTTTTTGCCTGCCGTCTTTCCGTGTGTGTCCTTTCCTCTCTCTCTTTCAGCCCATGAATAAACACTGCCTTTGCCCTCTCTTCCTCCCATTGCCTTTCCCTCTTCAGCTCATGTTCCTGTCCGTACATGGCCATTTTCTCCCTTTTTTTTCCCGTAGCTCTTGGTGATATGATCGTTCCTCTGCATTTGCCCTATTCCCTTCTCCACTTCCTCCCAGCTGCCCTGCTTGGTAAGCAGATATGGCCGACGTGTAAGTTATATATCCTTCCTCCCAGATGGGACCCGTTGATGCTGTGCCTTTGCTGGTCACTGCCCCTGTAACCTGCTTCAGCCTGTGTACCTCTTCTTCTAGGCCCCTTATCCTGGCTACTGCAGCTTCAGCTTGTGACTCCCAATTCTTCTTCTCCTACTCCAACCTCTTTTCCATTTTCACAGAGAGCTCTCTCTCCATTTTTGCTGAGAGCTCTCCTAGTTTTCTCTCCCACTCTTGTTTTATCTTTTTGCACTGCTCTTCCATCCATTCCTCCCTACCAGAGCCATTCTCCTTTGGTCCCTGGGTCTGTCTGTCTGTCTGTGTATGTGGTCTCTACGATGATCAATGAGATTCCGATGCATCTTTATGACCCCTAAAATAGACGAAGGTGGATCGCTTGTTGTCTTAGGTTAGTGTTAAGTGATGTATTTAATCTTGGGATGTTGTTATGTGGTGCAATTAGTCTTAAGGCAATGTTATGTGATGTATTTAGTTTTAGGATGATGTTACGTGATGTATTTAGTCTTAGGATGTTCTTATGTGATATTTTTAGTCTCAGGATTGTGTTATGTCATGTATTTAGTCTTAGGATAGTGTTAAGTGATGTATTTAGTCTTACGATAGTCGTAGGATGGTGTTATATAAAGTATTTAGTCTTAGGATGATGTTGTGATAATATTGTCTTAGGATGTTCTTATGTAATGTATTTAGTCTTAGGATGATGTTGCGTGATGTATGTAGTCTTACAATGTTGTTATGCGATGTATTTAGTCTTAGGATGGTGTTATATGATGTATTTATTTTTAAGATGTTGTTATATTATGTATTTATTCTTAGGATGGTGTTATGTGATGTATTTAGTCTTAAGATAGTGTTATGTGGGGCAGTTAGTCTTAGGGTAGTGTTAGGTGGTGCAGTTGAGGAGGCTGCAACATCACAGAGGCAATAATTAGGAATGACTGACCACACGTGAGACCTGAGGCTGTGTATCCACCCAAGGTCAGTGTTCACTGGGCTCCACCGCTCTTCCTTTCCCGATAGAGCTCCAAAGGTCTGTCTCTCACTGTCTGCCTTGTACGCTCTGTATCATGCGATCCTTTTCTTACCCTTATTTTAATTCACCTTAAATTTATCTCGTCCTTTTGCTTCCGTAGTTTTCCTATCGTGGTCTCTAACAAATGGCCCTCTTCTTCTCGTAGTCTTCATTAATTGATCTCGCTCTCGTAGTCTTCATTAATTGATCTCGCTCTCGTAGTCTTCCACAGGTGGACTCGCTTTCAGAGTCCCCCACAGGTGGACTCGCTCTCGTAGTCTCCTACAGGTGGACTCGCTCTCCCACAGGTGGACTCGCTCTCGTAGTCTCCCTAAAGTGGATTCTCTCTCGTTGTCTCCTACAGGTGGATTCACTCTGGTGCTCTCCCACAGGTGGACTCGCTCTCCCTCTCTCTCTCGTCGGTCTTGCTCGTCTGTTTGCTCGTATCACTGGAGATACTCATGCTAATATAAACATTTCCTGGCGCTGTTTGTTTACACCGCTGCCAGAAGTGTCGCCAGCCTTCTTTTTTTCTTAATTAGTCTATTTGTGGATATATATGTACGCCTTTATAGGATTAATTTATGTAACATGTCCTAACCCAACCTAACCTAGAATAATACAGTCTCTAACCTAACTCAAAAATTAGAAAATAGTATTCGCAAAGTTACGAGAAGTGTCAAGTAACTGAAGGTGGGATTTTCTTAAAAAAAAAAATGTAGTAAACGAAGATTGACTGATCTCGTAGCCATTTAATTTACCTGGTTTCACTATCGCCGTGTAAATAATGAAATCACTATAAAACATATGAATACAAATGTGGAAAAAATATTACTAAATAATAACGAAATGGAATTACCTGAGTGTTTCCGTATGTTTAGTCTTGAGAAAACTAGTTCTTCACATGATGTGGGAATTTAAACTAACCTTTCTTATTCTTTAATAAAATGAATTACATTTTTGTAAGGGTATTAATCGGGTAGAGTTAAATTGACTCTAGTGCGTGTAATAAGACCCATCATATATAAAGAACAAGTTGTATTTAGATAGTGTGAGCATCACGGGATTAAAACGGAAGTGAATTTACAGCTGGAAGTTGCTTTAAACTTACGTCAGGAAGCGGATCTGTGGCTGGGTACACAGTGTAAGACACTGGATCAATTGGTAATGCAAGCTTAGGCCCCGAACTTAACAGAAGAAGAGACCATGGAATTGTGTGTTGCCCTGTGAAGAAGAGACACGTTGTAGAACAAATTTACGTTTGAACAACGTTTCGCTGTATATAGGCTTTATCATATTAAGATTTGATGAAGCTTTACCCAGAGGAAACGTCCCAATAGAAACATGTTCTGCAACACATGTATGTTCTTTGCTTTTGTTTGCAATCAGTGATGAGCGTCAATAAACTGTGAAAATACTCTGCAATTTAAAGAGAATATAAACTGATTTAATATTAAAAACTAGTGGGTCAACAAAGATGGTAAACTGGCTTTGACATAAAGATATTAACTTTGATATAATTTGAAAACCTGTATTCAGCTGGCATTATTTCTTATTCGGATGGTCAGTTTACAATGGCTGGAAATTAAACACACACACACACACACACACACACACACACACACACACACACACACACACACACACACACACACACACACACACAACAAGTGTGCCCAAGGTCACGGGTACTAGCCAACAAACTGTATTGCCCCGCATTTTACCTACAAAGGTCCCAGTTGTATCTGCAAATCGTTGCTCTGTCTCTAGTATAAATAGTGTTTTCTGCAACATTTGATTCAACATTGTATTCTGAGCTTCTGAAGGTAACAGTGAAAGCAAAGTTTTCACTGTAAACAAGACTTCCGAACCTAAGCAATATTTTGCGCACAGTGTTGATATTACTGTCTCTTGTCTCTTGGTAACCAGACAGGAGACTTTCTGAATGCCATATACATAGCTACGCTAGTCTTCAGTACATAGGGGTACATAGGAAAGACATATAGCTGGAGACTCCACGGTCTATATTGAGGTTATATGCAACAGCCAGAAAGAATAATATGATAGAAGTATAATGTTGCGTACCCACCATTTGCTTACTTGAATTCTGTAGATTTCAAATTTATCTAATTTTAACAAGAGCTTCGGAATACAATTGTTAACTCTCTGTTTGCTTTTAATACCCATTGTTTAGTACAGTGATGAGTGACCACACAACACATTAGTCAAACTTGCGTTGTTTATAATGAATTATTGTTAATCCTCCTCCTCCTAATCATCATCATCATTAACATCGTCTTTTTCTTCTTTTTATTTATTTTCTTCTTCTCATAATTGTTGTTGTTACTGCTGTTTTGTTGTTGTTGCTGTTGTTGTTACTGCTGTTGTTTGTTGTTATTATTGTTATCTTCGCTGTTTTGTGATTTTGTTGTTTGTTGGTGTTATTGTCATTAATGTTGATTTTCCTAGTTTTCTATATAAAATCCTAGTTTTTATAAAAAATCCTAGTTTTTTATATAAAATCCTAGTTTTTATAAGAAATCCTAGTTTTCTATATAAAATCCTAGTTCTTCTGTAGATTTTCCTAGTTTTCTATATAAAATCCTAGTTCTTCTGTAGATTTTCCTAGTTTTCTATATAAAATCCTAGTTTTTATAAAAATCCTATTTTTTGTTGTTGTTGTTGTTATTCTTCATAATTATTATCATCTGCTTTCTGACTCTTGGATCATGATTTCTTGCAAACGATACAAAAGTTAATAAATTGACGTTAGTATAATTTCCTGATTATTTAACATAACACTCACAGTTTCGTTATGTCACGGGCGTGAAGATGGAACTTTCTTCAATATGCAAAATGTGAGTAATGAGTTATGGGATGAGTGAGTGCAGACAGTGAGTACACCATCTCACCTCACTACACACTATGGGGGAACTTTACTCACTTACACTTAATTTTTACCTTACCACTTAAGTAATATTCAATTTTATTAACAATAACAAATTAAAGATGGGTAGTGAATACTATATTCTCTTCGATTACAATTCATTAATAATTTTTACAACAATATCCTTGGTTAAAGAAAAAGGGATCTGATACTAAAATAAATGACACGGAGGAATATAATAAGCTGACGAAACAGAATATTAACTTACAGTAGATAATCCTAAGTAGATCACTCTAGAAGATCAGGCATACTACCAATACCAAGTCCCCAGACCTCACAAGGAGCCTCAGAAATCTTCCCGACAGAGTCTGGCCACAAAGTCCTCAGACTGAACTACAGCTCTGCATCTGTCTAGAGCTCCTCACCAAGTCTCTCTTACCTACATCTCCTGAGCTTATAAATGCCTCTACACAATCCCCATAACTTTTGACTAGAGGTCAGGTTTCATAGGAACATTCACTACGTCATCTCCAAAGAGGCTTGAGTCTATTAATAAAATCGAGGATGTGAAGGTATAGGGGAATTAGTACTAGGTACTACAGTCACGAACAAATAGAAACCTGAGACCAGGTATCAAGATATCATATTTGTTCCCCCCATTTCTCACAAACACGATATTGGAGAGACAGTCTCAAGATATCGCATTGTTAAAGTATACAAAAAGTGCGATGTTATCTCCGTACTGCCAAATATGCCGAACTTGCCGAATAAGCTTTAAATCAAATTCTCTTACAGAATGGTAAATATTTTTAAATTGACAGTGATATAAAGATTTTTATTTTTGGACCAAAACTTAGAAACCTTACCAAACCTCCCTTAAATTAACGCATTTTTATTTTTAGCTAAATTCTGCTATATTTATCATAGGTGAATTTAAATTTATTAAATATTATTTAAAATCAATTATATATATTTATTTTCCTTATGCTCAGATTTAATTTGCAGAGATATGCCATAAACCACTTGTCTCCCCAGTTTATTCGGCATAGGACAGCCTTTGCTAACAGGCCAAACTGCGGGATTCGGTTTATATGCAAGACACACACAAGCGCACGACACACACACACACACACACACACACACACACACGGTTTCAGGGACGGATATCCTGTGTGGGCAGATTGCATATTCTTGGATTGTAAGAAGGCGTTTGACACAGTTCCACACAAGAGATTAGTGCAGAAGCTGGAGGACCAGGCAGGGGTAACAGGAAGGCACTACAATGGATCAGGGAATACCTGTCAGGAAGACAGCAGCGAGTCATGGTACGTGGCGAGGTGTCAGAGTGGGCGCCGGTGACGAGTGGGGTTCCACAGAGGTCAGTCCAGGGACCAGTGCTGTTTCTCTTATTTGTGAACGACATGACGGAAGGAATAGACTCCGAAGTGTCCCTGTTTGCAGATGATGTGAAGTTGATGAGAAGAATTCAATCGGACGAGGACCAGGCAGAACTACATATATATATATATATATATATATATATATATATATATATATATATATATATATATATATATATATATATATATATATATATATATATATATATATATATTTTTTTTTTTTTTTTTATTTTATTAACACATCGGCCGATTCCCACCAAGGCAGGGTGGCCCGAAAAGAAAACTTTCATCATCATTCACTCCATCACTGTCTTGCCAGAAGGGTGCTTTACACTACAGTTATAAAACTGCAACATTTACACCCTCCTTCAGGTGCCGGCACTGTACTTCCCATCTCCAGAACTCAAGTCCGGCCTGCCGGTTTCCTGAATCCCTTCATAAATGTTACTTTGCTCACACTCCAACAGCACGTCAAGTATTAAAACCATATGCCTCCATTCACTCCTATCAAACACGCTCACACATGCTTGCTGGAAATCCAAGCCCCTCGCACACAAAACTTCCTTTACCCCTCCCTCCAACCTTTCCTAGGCCGACCCCTACCCCGCCTTCCCTCCACTACAGATTTATACACTCTCGAAGTCACTCTGTCTCGTTCCATTCTCTCTACATGTCCAAACCACCTCAACAACCCCTCCTCAGCTCTCTGGACAATCGTTTTGGTAATCCACACCTCCTCCTAATTTCCAAACTCCGAATTCTCTGCATTATATTCACACCACACATTGACCTCAGACATGACATCTCCACTGCCTCCAGCCTTCTCCTCGTTGCAACATTCATCACCCATGCTTCACACCCATATAATATATATATATATATATATATATATATATATATATATATATATATATATATATATATATATATTATATAACTACATCGGCCGATTCCACCAAGGCAGGGTGGCCCGAAAAGAAAAACTTTCATCATCATTCACTCCATCACTGTCTTGCCAGAGGGTGCTTTACACTACATTTATAAAACTGCAACATTAACACCCTCCTTCAGAGTGCCGGCACTGACTTCCCATCTCCAGAACTCAAGTCCGGCCTGCCGGTTTCCTGAATCCTTCATAAATGTTACCTTGCTCACACTCCAACAGCACGTCAAGTATTAAAAACCATATGCCTCCATTCACTCCTATCAAATACGCTCACACATGCTTGCTGGAAGTCCAAGCCCCTCGCACACAAAACTTCCTTTACCTCCTCCCTCCAACCTTTCCTAGGCCGACCCCTACCCCTCCTTCCCTCCACTACAGATTTATACACTCTCGAAGTCATTCTGTCTCGTTCCATTCTCTCTACATGTCCAAACCACCTCAACAACCCCTCCTCAGCTCTCTGGACAATCGTTTTGGTAATCCCACACCTCCTCCTAATTTCCAAACTCCGAATTCTCTGCATTATATTCACACCACACATTGACCTCAGACATGACATCTCCACTGCCTCCAGCCTTCTCCTCGTTGCAACATTCATCACCCATGCTTCACACCCATATAAGAGCGTTGGTATAACTATACTCTCATGCATTCCCCTCTTTACTTCCATGGACACAGTTCTTTGTCTCCACAGACTCCGAAGTGCTCCACTCACCCTTTTCCCCTCATCAATTCTATGATTCACCTCATCCTTCATAGACCCATCTGCTGACATGTCCACTCTCAAATATCTGAATACATTCACCTCCTCCATACTCTCTCCCTCAATCTGATACCCAATCTTTCGTCACCTAATCTTTTGTTATCCTCATCACCTTATTCTTTCCTATATTCACTTTCAATTTTCTTCTTTTACACCTCAAATTTATCCACCAACCTCTGCAAATTCTCTTCAGAATCTCCCAAAAGCACAGTGTCATCAGCAAAAAGCAACTGTGACAACTCCCACTTTGTATTTGATTCTTTTCTTTTAACCCCCACCTCTTGAAGACCCTCTCATTCACTTCTCTATATTATAACCCCATCTATAAATATATTGAACAACCACGGTGACATACACATCCTTGTCTAAGGTCTACTTTTACTGAAATAGTCCCCTTCCCTCCTACACACTCTAACGAGCCTCACTATCCTCATAAAAACTCTTCACTGCTTTCAGTAACCTACCTCCTATTCCATACACCTGCAACATCTGCCACATTGCCCTCTATCCACCCTTCATGCCTTTTCCAAATCCATAAATGCCACAAAACCTCTTTACCCTATCTAAATACTGTTCAGCTATATGTTTCGAAACACTTGGTCTACCACCCCCTACCTTTCCTAAAGCCCCTTGTTCGTCTGCTATCCGTTCTGTCTTACTCTTAATTCTTTAAATAATAACTCTACCATACACTTTATCAGGTACATTCAACAGACTTATTCCCTATATTTTTGCACTCTCTTTTGTCCCCTTTGCCTTTATACAGAAAGGACAATCATGCTCTCTGCCAATCCCTGGTCCTTACCCTCTTCCATACATTTATTAAATAATGGCACCAACCACTCCAAAACTATATCTTCCCCTTTTAACATTTCTATCTTTATCCCATCAATCCCATGCCTTACCCCTTTCATTCTACCCACTGCCTCACGTGCTTCCCACACTCAAACTGGCTCTTCCATCCTAAGATGTTATTCCTCCTTGCCCTATCACGAAATCACAGCTTCCCTGTCTTCATCAACATTAACAACTCCTCAAAATATTCCCTCCATCTTCCCAATGCCTCTAACTCTCCATTTAATAACTCTCTCTCCTATTTTTACTGTCAAATCCTTTTGTTCCCTAGGCTCCATCAACTTAAATCTCACTCCAAACTGTTTCTTATTTCAACAAAATTTGTTGATAACATCTCACCCTCTCTATTTTGTCTCTTTTTACATTGCTTCACCACTCTCTAACCTCTCTTTTTCTCCATTACTCTTCCCTCCTTGCATCATTCTCTTTGTAAAACCTCTCATATGCTAACTTTTTCTCCTTACTCTTTCTTTACATCATCATTCCAACAATCGCTCTTCTTCCTCCCACCCACTCCTGTAACCTGAAGCTTCTGTGAACACTCTAACACTACATTTTAAATCTACCCCATACATATTCAATTGCCTACACTCTTACTAGCCCATCTATCCTCCAATAGTTGTTTATATCTTACCCTAACTGCCCTCCTCTTTTAGTTTATAAACCTTCACCTTTCTCTTACTTACTGTTCTATTTTCCTTGTATCCCATCTACCTTTTACTCCACTTAGCTATAACTAAAAGTGATCTGATATATTGCCTCTGTAAACATGTGCATCTGAAGTCTACTCAACAGTCTTTTATCTACCAATACGTAGTCCAACAAACTACTGTCATTACGCTCACATCATATCTTGTATACTTATTTATCCTCTTTTCTTAAAATATGTAACCTATAATTAAACCCTTTCTATACAAAAGTTCAATCAAGGGCTCCCATTATCATTTACACTCACCCCAAACTTACCTACCACCCTCTCTCATGTTCTCCTAATTTAGCATTTAGGGCCCCTACCCAATTTCTCTCCACTTGGTTCAAATTACTAACATTCGCTTAACATCTCCCAAATTCTCTCTCTCCTCTACACTCCTCTCTTCTCCAGGTGCATACACTATTATGACTTTTTTGCATCCGACTCTTATTTTTTAATCCATATAATCCTTTAAATTTTCATTTATATTCCCTCTTCTCCTTCCATAACGGTCCTTCAACAATTGTACCCCCTTCCTTAGCTCTAACTCTCTCAGATACTCCTGACTTAATCCCCTTTATTTCTCCCCACCAAACTCGCCTACCCCAGCTTTGTTTGCTTGGGAGGACATCCAATTATTTTTCATTCATAACATCCCAAATTCTTTCTTATATCCCCTCATCCCGCACATTCAACAACCCAGTTTTAAATTTTTTTTTCTTCTCTTTTTTTGTAATTTGACAGGAGAAGGGTTCTAATTTTCCCGGCATCTTAGTCCCTCATACGATACGCATGGCTTAGGGAGAGATTCTTTTCCACTTCCCCATGGACAATAGGAAAATAAAAGAAAAGGCTATCAAGAAAAGAAGAAAAACCTAGATGTGTGTATGTTATTATGCATATGCATGCCTGTTAGTGTGACCCAAAGTGTAAGTAGAAGGAGCTAGATATACCTTTATCCAGCGTGTTTATGGACAGAAAAGACACCAGCAATCCTACCATCATTAAAACAGTTTCAGGTTTCTGTTTCACAGTCACCTGCAGGACAGTAGTACCTCCCTGGGTGGTTGCTGTCTCAATCTTTTTTTTTATAAAATATATATTATATATATATATATATATATATATATATATATATATATATATATATATATATATATATATATATATTATATATATATATTTTAAAAACCCCAAATTTTGGGGCGGAGATCAGACCTGAACCTATGAAAAACCGTGCTTTCCGACCTACCACACTGGTCAATATTTTGGATCCACTTTGAACGTTATTCCCCAAAGGACCCCTTTGGCGGAAGGCTTAATTTTATCTCATCCCCTGCATGCATCGACACAATAAGGGTTTTTTTAATGTAAAAGGGGAAATTTTTGGTTTGGTTTAAAATTTTAAAATTTTTTTTCAAAATAAAATTCCTTTGCCAAATTCTAAAAATTATTAATTTTTTAAAAAATAATTAATTTAAAATTTTTTTTTTTTTAAAAAATATAAATATTATATATTAAAATATATATATAATAAAAAAAATATATTTATATATATATATAATATAAAAATAATAATATATATATATTATATAATATTATATATATATATATATATATATATATATATATATTAGACACTTTTTAGGTTTCTTTGTAGTCCAGAGTTCATAGATGAAAAATTTTAAATTTTAAAACTAATGATTTAAAAACCCAAAAAAAAATAATTGATAAATCTTTTAAAAAGCTAAAATACTTTTTACAATAAAAAGGGCAACCAACCTTATTCAAAAAATATTTGGGTTTTTAATAAAAAGGTTGATATGCCTTCTTTTTTTTAAAATTTTAATATCAAAGGTTTATTTAAAAAAATTGATACAGTAAAAGACTTTTTTAAAAAAACCTCCCAAAATGCTGACGGATGTGTCTATAAGGGAGAACCAAATATTTTGGGGTTAATAAGGGGTTGGGGTTTCCCTTTTGGATTTAAAAGTATTCCCGCTATTTTAAGATTTATCAATTTGTTT
>WNWK01025607.1:0-28373 GCA_009830355.1 Cherax destructor | reverse complement strand
AAAATACACTTGAAACAACTTACGAAAATACATTACATAAATGTTCGAGTTTGGAGATGCACGAAAACCGAGGACCACTGTACTACCTTACAATACAAAATCCAGAAAAAAAATTCACATTTCTTTATTTTATAGAAAAATTATGAGTATACCATAGAGTGAACAAACAGCCATGTTCCTAAAAAAAATCATAATCCTTGTTCCTTGTCTTTGTCTGAATCGAAATGTACACCTTAAGAACCTGGGAAACAACCGGGCAATGCTTGATGCAGTAAAAGGGCTAAAAAAAATAAAAACATGCCATTTATTAACCTATAGCCCATGGAGTCAGCTTTCATTTATCTAAACAAATAAAAAATTGAAGGGCCGAACAAAATATTTATCTGAAACATACAACCTACAGTACAAACAAATTTCACACTCACAGAGAATGTCATAAACCAGAATGAGGATATACTGAATGGTCTGGTCCTTGCTAATATGACCCAAGAGGTTCATGAAGGTTCGAGCCACCTGAAGACGGCGGGGTTGAAAAAGAATTTGTCGTTCTGACCGGGCATTTCAACTGCCATGATGACCTCGTAGTCCTCCTGGGTGATCATTTGCGACCTAGAATCAAAATCTCATATTATTAGCCCTTTTACTGTCAGCCCCCAAAATTAAAATGGCTGACTCATGATTTTACATAAATTAGATAAATTAACAAATTAGTAAATAAATAAATTAATAAATTACATTAATAAATTAAATAGACTCAAAATATGGAACTTGCTACAAGATGCTTTTAAAAGTTAACTCTGTCAACTGCTTCAAAATAGTTTAAAAAATCTGAACTTGACATACATACTGTAATTTTATGAACATTGGATTTAAATGCAAAATACATCTATTGTAATCTGCTTATCCAGATTTCAATCTGCATTCAAACTCATGCACTTGTCTCCACTATATTTCACCCTCAAAAATTTTCTTGCTCAAATTGTCTATGCTGTTTTGTTAGCAATGGTGTTTTAGTAAACAAAGTTTTCTTCCTTAGAATAACCACTGCAGTTAAGAATCTAATTTTCAGAAAACTTAGTTACGTTAAACTTAGCATTAAAATAAATCTAACTTTAAATTAATCAAACTCTAACTCTTCATTGTCAAGTAGTTATAAGTTCTAGTTTCAGTGTACCTGAAATGCTTTGCCCAGTGGCCTGATTGCTGAAGCTCTCGCTTCACACGGCGAGGTCTGCGTTCGATCCCCAGCGGGTAGAAACATTGGGCGGTGTTTCTTTACACAGGTTGTCTATGTTCACCCATCAATAAAATGGGTACCTGGGTGTTAGTGGACTGGTGTGGGTCGCATCCTGGGAAAAGAACCTAATTTGCGGGAAATGCTCTGCATACCAAGCAGCTTTCTATATAGTAGTATGTTATTGATGTCAGCTATGGTCTGCACGTGTACTTGTAGTAAGTAAAGATATTATTATTAACTATGGGCTTTTCCGTGTATGGTAAACCAGTTTTCAAAATACAAACATTTACCTATTTCAACTTCCCAATAAAGTGGTCAGAAATTGCTAATTTGGCCAATTTCACAAATTTCAAGAGATGACAATTTCAAAATAGGGTCTAGAATAAACAATGCAGACATTCCTGATACTAAAATAATGTTTTCTCTGTTCATTAGTCACATCTCCAGGACCCTCTTATATTACGCTTATTTTTCATTTTGAATTTTTATTCACAAAAAAATAGAAGATTTAATGTTATGCACATTATTGTAATACTTGTATAAATAATGTCAACCCATTCGTAACTGCATACATTAGACTGGCCTCTTGAACATCGGCAAAAATCCAACATTTCCTCTACTTTGAGCTCAATTTGAGGTATTTTCCGTTGTGAAATCAATCAAAATCATATCTATTTTTGTAATATATTTTCCATTCTATCAAATGAGACCAAAAAACAAGAATACAACCATAAAAACCATATGAAAATACACCGCAAATTCACTGTTTTACAGCAAAAACATGGTTGCAGTTTTTTGTCATTATGCACTGTGTGCTGCAGGATTTTTTTATATACGTAGTGCACTTACCACACAGACCTATTTTCTCATATGTAGGCCCAAATTTACCAGTCACAGCTTATCTGAGTGAGCTGAGCTCATGGCGATCGACAGTGGTTTCAAAGCCAACATATCTTTTATGCACAATGTCTGGTGTATGTGCTTTACACAATAGAAGCATTCCTTTTATTCGTTGGAACCATGGCTAGGGCTAAAAGCGACCAGGTTATAACAATAAATGGAGAAAAAGAAATTGGAATGATTTATGCGGCAAGTAGCGCTACCCAACAGTAGCAGCTGGTTGGTGTGGCGACCCCAGATATTTGAAATTATGGTAGCCGAAATTAGTGCCAGATTACTGATTGCCGGATTAGTGATGGCCGACCTGTATAATATGTACATGTATACAGAATTACTTTTACATTCATATGCAAAGCACTAAACCTGTTGGGCCACAGTGGCTGGATATATTGGAGGCATTCAGATGCAATCCAGGGAAAGCATGGAACAGAACACAGATGAAGTAAAAGCGCATATCAAGTGACACTATAAAGTGGAACCTTGGTTGTCGACTGCATTACTTGTCGAACAAATCGGTTTTCAAATGAGGAATTCGAGAAAAAAATGTCCTGGCTTTCATACGTTCTCTTGGTTGTCGAGTGATAACACAAATGGCTCAGGTCACGTGCTCACTAATTGTGTGCTGTAAACATCTTGAGCTTTTGTTGTGCATCTTGTGAACTTTTTGTTATTTAGCAGTTTTAGTGCAATTTTTTTATTGAGAGATAAGCCATCATGGGTCCAAGAAGGACCATTTCAATATCCTCACCTGCTTGAGGTTTATAGACAAAGCCTGGGGTAATGTGTCTTCCAGGACCATGTAGTCAGCATGGAAGAAATTGTGGCCTGACTTTATGGCAGCCAGAGATTTTGAAGGCTTTGAAGATGAGCCTGAGCTGGTAGAGGATAGTGTGTTACTGTGGAAGACCTTGGGCCTAGCGGTGATTGAAGATGATGTGGAGGAGTTGGTGGAGGAGCACAGAACTGAGCTCACCACAGAAGAACTTGAAGACCTTCAGAAGGAGCAGCAACAGATTGCAGCAGAGGAGCTGTCATCAGAGGAAGAGGAGGGAAGAGATGATATGCCCATTGCACTTGTCAAGGAAATGCATGCTAAATGGCATGAAGTGCAGGAGCTTGCTGAAAAATATCATTCACACAAAGCAGTGGTCATTCGTCTCTCTAACATGTTCAATGACAGTGTAATGTCTCAATTTAGACAGTGTTAAAACGAAGCCTGAAACAAACCTCACTGCACAGGTTTTTAGCGAGACAAAGAACCAGCGAGCCATAACAAGGTGTTAGTGGTGAAAAAGAGACAAAAAAGAGAAACAACACCGGAAGCACAGTTGCCTGACATATTATGTAATAGAAGGTGACTTTCCTTCCAAGCAGTACCATACCCCTCCTCTCCTCCACCTCCAGCTTCCTGTATACCATTAACTCCTCTGACAGGTAAGAGGCAGTTAAATTTTCATTTACTGTACAGGATTTCAGTTAAAGTTTCTTTTAGTATTCATTTTTACAGTTTTATGTAGTACACTGTAGTTAGTACATTTTTAATAAATTATTACATTGTCATTTGGGGGTCTGGAACAGATTAATTCTATTTACATTATTCTTTATGGGAAAAATTGCTTTGGTTGTCGTCCATTTTGGTTACTGAATCAACATCTGGAACAATTAAATTCGACAACCGAGGTTCCACTGTATAAAGTAAATTAATGCTATCTTTGAAAAAACCTGATAATAATATAATAAATTTCTTTCTTTTCTGCAGCATCCAGGTGATGTAGTTTACATATAATAAAATATTGTTTGGCAAAAAAGCCCTAGCATGCAGTGAATTTCAGGCAAACAATCCTAATTTTAAAAAACCATATAAGACTACATACAAAAGTGAGGAAGCATTGAGTTATGCTCAAAATCTTGGTAGCTGACAACATGAATTTTCCCCTCCAGCACAAATTGGACCTGGGGGATGAATTTTGCGGGTGCCTCCTTTCATCCACACCACCATGGTTACTTTATGGGGCTCTGCATGTCTTACTGAAGTGTGTTTATCAAATGTTTTTGGGATATTTTCATCACCAAAAACATTAGTTTCTGGATATTAGCTAAAAAAAAATTAGTGATGCTAAAGATAGAAAGAAGAATAAGCATGAATCTTTGACAGATTGAAGAAAATATAAATTTTTTGATATGTGATGCAGAATCCTGCACCTTTACCTGGAGTTTACCGGGAGAGATTTAAAGGGGTAAACGCCCCGGCCCGGTCTGTGACCAGGAATCATGGTGGATCAGGGCCTGATAAACCAGGCTGTTACTGGGCCGCATGCAGTCCAACGTACAACCACAGCCTGGCTGGTCAGGTCCCGACTTTAGGTACCTGCCCAGTGCCTGTTTAAAGGCCGGGGGTCTATTGGTAACCCCCATGTACGGGGAGGAAGTTAACAGTTTGGGGCCCCCCTGACACATTGTGTTAGCTCTCAACGTGCTAGTGCCACCCCTGCTTTTCATTGGGGTATGTTACATCGCTGCCGGTCTTTTGCCTGGGGAGAGAATCCACAATCCACCATAAATAATTAAAGACAATGAGAAGAAAATAAGAGCCAGCTTGAGACCTGGTAAAAAGAATATCAAAGAGGGAATACTGCAGGGTAAAAGAAGAGATGCATTACAGTAGTCATAAACTACTGACAACTCTCCATCCACATCAACAAAAGAACTACCTTTGATATACTTTTGATATCTGCATAATTTTCCAATAGACATTCAACATCAAGCATTCAATGCACAATTTTTGCACTAATACACAAGAAAAAAGACTGCAGATGGGTGCCCTTTGTGATGAACACCATATGCTCCCCAGGTAAGATTGGCTAAAGTGCTTCTAAAATAGAAAAGATCATACAAGATTTAGTCCGTGGCTAGATAAACACCACATCACTTACTGGGAGGAGGGCCAGTTGACCTTCTGCAAGCGGATCTCATTTGCTCGCTGCACCAAAAACTTGTTCTCAGCCACACCTGGGGTATAGTAAGATTTATGTTTGACAAATCCTTATACAAAAATACCAATATTTAATCATAAACTTTTCAAAATAGAAGATAAAATATAAGATTTAATATGCACTTGCAGGAATGGAAAATGATAACTTGTTTTTTTTATCAAACCAGCCATATCCCACCGAGAAGTGTCCTAAAAAAAAAAAACAAAATTTCTCTTCTTTTTTGAATGTATACAGGAAAGGGGTTTTACCTATTGATGATGCTCCTTGACCTGACTGATGACCAAGTGAGATCGATGTTGGTACTCGATGCACAGTCAAAAAGTGGGTGCTGAAACCCAGGTGATAAGAAAAAGTTTGCAAAACCTTGTCAGATTCCTTTTTGATGACAGTTGTGTTTAATACATGTCTCCAACCATTTTTTTTTACAAGCTTAGCTGAAACTAACGTCTCAGGATTTTAAGTCTTGATCACCCCCTTTCCCCTTTTTTTTTTTACTTCCAGGGTCGTCAAATTAAGCTCTGAGTCTTTACAGATACCCCACATTCCTTAACGTTGAAAAATAACATTCGTTCAGCTCACTGGTTCTTCTATAACTCTGCCCTGCTTTATCAGGGGGGGGTTCCATTTTTTGGCAGCATATTTTATGATGGGCCTCTCATATGTTATATATAGTGTCCTAAATTACCCCCTTATATAGGTTCCAGAATGCTTTTTAGATTACTAGTCTCATATACACTGCTGATGTTATCTTATTTATGTGCACCTCGGGCGATATGTTTGTTTTTCTTCGTTATGCCATTAAGAAAAGTAGTTTCCCTTTCCATGGTGTAATATATTATATAATACGGGGAAACCTCGGTTAACGATGGCCCCCAAACTCCCCCTTTTATGTAAGTTTTTTTTTTAAATGCTTTTGAAAGTGTATTTTGGGGGTCTAAAAGGACTAGTCTATTTTCCTTTTATTCCTTATGGGGATAAATTCTTTTGGGAATGGCATTGAACAGCATTCTGGAACAAAAAATATTTTTAACCGGGTACCACTGTATATTGTTCTTTCATTCAAAAAAAAGCATATAAACTCTGTGGGAAACACATGAATTTTGAAAAGTGGCCCCTGGGTTTTTCGTTGAAAATTTTTTCCCAGAATGCTGTTTGAGTCCTTTGAAGTTTTTTCCCCCATAAAACAAATGTAAATTAGACTAGTCTTTTCGGGCCCCCAAAAAATACATTTGACTTAAAAAAATACATTTACATAAATGTTAGGGGGAGATGCAAAAAACCGGGGTCCACTGTTTTTTATAATCAAATAAAAGCGCAAAACCACCATGAACTTTGTAGGAATATATAAAGTTTGTGGGAACTATAAAATATGTAGAAACTATATAAGTTTTTGTATTTTGGGTAGACTTAAGATTAAACTTTTTTTTTTTTTTAAAAACCCAGCCTTTTCCCCCCGGGGGGAGGGTGACCTAAAAGCAAAAATGAAACGTTTCTCTTTTTTAAATTTATTTAAAGTATACAGGAAAGGGGTCACATGTCCTTACTCCCCGCATTTTAGTGCCTCTTACGACACGATCTTACGGAGGGGAAAAATTCTGTTTTCCCTTTCCCTATGGAGATAAGTGGAAATAAACAAGAACTAGTAAGAAAATAGAAGAAAACCCAGAGGTAGGTGGGTGTGTGTGTGTGTATGTGTGTATATTTTGTGTGTGTGTATGTGTGTATATGTGTATATTTTGTGTGTGTGTGTGTGTGTGTGTATGTGTGTGTGTATGTGTGTATATATGTATTTTGTGTGTGTGTGTGTATGTGTGTATGTGTGTGTGTGTGTATGTGTGTGTATGTGTGTGTATGTGTGTGTTTTGTGTGTGTGTGTGTATGTGTGTGTATGTGTGTGTATGTGTATGTGTGTATGTGTGTATGTGTGTGTGTATGTTTTATATATATATATATATATATATATATATATATATATATATATATATATATATATATATATATATATATATATATATATATATATATATATATATATATACTATATATAATTTTATACTATATATATTATATATATATATATTATATATATATTATATATATATTATATATATATTATATATTTTATATATATAATATATATATATATTATATATATATTATATATATATATATTATATATATATTTATATATATTTTTATATATTATATACAGTGGTACCTAAATTACGATGGTCCCCAAAATCCCCCCTTTTTTGTAAGTTTTTTTTTTTAAATTTTTTTGTAAGTATATTTTGGGGGTGTAAAAGGACTAGTCTATTTTTTATTCCTTTTGGGGGGTAAATTTGTTTGGTAATGGCACTTGAACAGCCCTTCTCGAAAGAAAAATATCAAATCGGGGACCACTGTATATACACACACACCTCTGGGTTTTTTTTCTATTTTCAATAATCCTACCATCATGAAAACAATTAATGGAAGATTAAAAATATATATTTAAAAATAATTATAGAACAGGTAGATTATACTATAAATGTTTTATGAAAAATTTTTTAAGTTATATAGATACGAAACAATAATATAGTGGCCCCCCAGTAAGAGCACCCCCAAAACGTACAATTATGTAAATATAATATTGTAAGTGCTTTTGTAAAGGGGTTTTTTTTTGGGGGGGCTGAAATGGACTAACCTACTTGACATTATTTCTAAGGGAGTAAATTCGTTCGGTAATGGCATTTAGCAGGCTTCTGGAATGAATTTTGCTCGTTTTAGGGGCCCCTGTACCTGTATATGCATGCTAACAATAGTCCCAAATTAAACCTATGATATCTTCAGCAGTTATAGTACCCCCCCAAAACCCAACCCCCATATTATATTTCAAACTTTTTAAATCCAAAAAAACATATCAGTGTTCAAGGGCAATGTCAGGGGGCTAACAAGCATAAATGACATTTGCCCAAAATTTTAGAATCACTATACACAACCACACCCACTGGAAACTGCCCCAGTCCTGTGAATAAAAAATATTTCATTCTAACCCAGTCAGACTTTTCTCAACCAACTTCAAAATAAGCATATTCAATGGGAGAACCCATAACACAGACCAAGCAGCCTCTGGCAAGATCCGAGCACACTGAACCAGGCCACTAGTCTGAGCCTAAGCCTCAAAGAATGCCACGGTACAAGCTGAGCTAAGCACTAGCCCACCAAGAGGCAGATACATTAAAATATGTGCAGGTTCATCAAGACTATTAAGCCAGGAGTAGTAGGTTAAGCATTGTGAATAAGCACTCAAGAGCACTATTGAGTCACATCATGTTAGATTAGCTTTCCAGCACTTGAGAAAGATGTTGTTTAGCCTCAAAGGAGATCAATCATGATATTCTAGCTTCACAGACTACCTACTCTGATTACTCATTTGTAGAGGATGTGTCATTACTTCTGACCAAAGCACTAATATACATAATAGAGTTTTAATTTGAAATTTCTATATAATTAAATACATGAAAGTGCAAGGTGTGTTGACTTGTAAATTAGTCTACAAACTAAGAGGAATCACCAGAGAGGAGAGTGATAAGCCTGGCTTCATGCTATCTCTCACTTTTTTTTAGGCAGGATATCACTTTGGAGTGAACAGTCCTGCCCAGTGGCACGCAGGACACAACCACCATTTCCCGACAGTTTCACCAGAGTTCTCTGTGGCCTTGATGGGCATAGTTAAGAAGGAATGAATTCAGGTTCTGAGGTGATGACAATATATACTGTAAAAACATCATTGATGTAACTGTAAAGAAACAATGACTTGAAATATAACCTATACAAAAAAACACACGTACCAGAAATAACAAGAAAACTGCATTATTAAAACTGTACCCTACACTGGCTGCAATGTAAGTATGTAATGAGTTACAATGCAATACTACCAATGCATAAAAACTTAGTACACAGAAACTGGTCTCAAAAGGTACAGTATTCATAAGATATACCAGTAGTCAATACGATATACTGTACTAACAAATATCTCGTGATATTAGAGGGCAGTTAATGATGACAAAACATACAAAATACACTATCAAATGTACAGTAACACATGTCCACACAGCACATTTTCAATATAACATGAATGAAACATTGTTTCCAAATCAAAGTTGCATCTATAGGAAAACAATGACATAGCACACCATAGCATGTCATGAATTAAGGAAAATTAACCATCAGTCTGCACTGCATGTTAAATCCTGTTAGAGCACAGTGATATTTCCCTTCTGCCTGCAATTGACAGCCGATAGTAACCCATAAAGTTCAAGGATATCTACCTGGATGACTAACAACAAACTCACTACTCTTACCATTGACAAGATCTTCTACATGATGTTTCAGAACAGACCCACAAATATCCAATTAAATGTTATGATTAACGGTTCTCCAATTGCAAAACAAAACGAAGGAAAATTCCTTAGTCTGTTCCTTGACAGCAACTTGAAATTCAACACCTACATTCAGCACATAAAAAAAAGTATTCAAATCAGTTGGCATCCTCTCTAAGATACGTTACTATGTACTGCAAACAGCACTACTTACATTAAACTAATCTCTAATCTACCCCTACCTTGCCTATGCTATTTGTGCCTGTGGATCCACTATAGCAAATCCCCAAAAGTCAATAATAACTCAACAAACCAGCTGTTGAGTGATCACCCAGTCTAGTGCCAGACAACACACTCCCCACTCTTCAAGTCTAAACTTACTTAATATGCATAAATTTTCATACTACTGTGCATACTACATACACAAGACAATCAACTCTAATGTTAATCCTGTTCTTAAACGCTTTCTTGATAGCTGCAACAGAACTCATAGACATAATATTAGATACAAAAATCTCTACAATATTTCACATGTCCGACTCAACATGTGTATATACACAATGTACATAAAAAGACCTAAAATCTTGAACTCTCTGCATGTAGATTCCAGAGTCTCCCTGTCAGCCAACCACTTCAACCCTCTCTTAAAAACATCTTCTGTTAATGGGATCCTGACAATTTATTATGCCAAACAAATCCTAAAACTGTCTTTCATCCAATATTGTCCCTGTTCTTGTTCCATCCTTTCTTCAACTCTAATTATTACTAGAAAGCTTTTTCCTTGTATCAAATACTGTAGCATAAACAGAGAACCCAATGGAAAAAGAGAGTCACAAATTTGCGTGACTGAGTTACCCTAGCTTAAACCTAAATAATGTAATACATAAAGTGTTAATGTCATGACCATTGTAAACTGTTAGTGAATGCTTTGTAATGAGTACTTAAATAAAAACATACTTGACCTTTTACACTTACTAATTATATGCATCTTTAAAAATGGTCATTCCAAAGAAGTGTTTAAAATATATTTTTTTTACTAACTCAGAGTTTGGGAAAGAAGTTGCTTACTACTTAATTAGTAGTGCACTTGCCTCTCACACTGAGTGTCCATGGCTCACTTCCCTACGTGGGTGGAAGCGTTGGGCATGTTTCTCTCTTAACCCATCAAGAAGTAGGTACTTGGGTGTTAGTCGAATAGTGAGAGTCGTATCCTGAGTGAACAAGATTAAAGGACCCCAATGCAAATAAAACAGACAGTCCTCGATAATTCACTGACTTTCCTGAGTTATCCTGGGTGGTTAACCCCCAGGGTTAAAAATTTCAACAAATCTTAAGTTTTGGGGATTGATTTTGAGCTTTGCAATAACCAATTATGCAAGTTAACAAATATCAAGGGGACTATGTAATGAAGACAGTTATATTTAGTGCACATGGAAAAGACCCATCACTTGGATGGCAGAAAAAAAAGGTAGCCTAATCTACATTTAGGGGTAAGTTCTAGGTTAGATTAGGTTGGGTTACAAAAATAAAAAAAGCAAAGCTTTCTGCTTTCTCCTCTCAGACCCAAAGAATTTTGTCTCCACTGCCTAATTCATAATACTGGAAAATTTACATAATAAAGAAAATTGAGCCCTTAAATTCAATAAGAATCAAGAAGCTAAATTACTGAATGTTTAAGAATCATTAGTGAAGGTGTCATCTAACCACCATCTTCGTACAAGGTATAAGACACAAAAGTAAAAAAAAAAAACAAATATACTGTACACAACTGACTCACGAAATCGTAATGACACGATTGCAAACAAACCATACGGTCTGGAGTTTTGAGACTCTCTGACCGCGGGTTCGAACCCCACCTGTGGTATGGTTTATACTGTATACACACTTTAGACGTTTTCTTCAGAAGTGAACTTTAACAAATCTATCTGGATCAAATCAGTTTTGCCATAAGTAACCTTTTCAATACTATTGGGATTGTGAATAAGTGATTTTTTCCGCATTTTGTCAGTATCACCATACCTGTTTCCCAACCAAGTCTACTTAACTTAATGAAGCCCAGTCTTCTAAAATCAAGACTGGCTCTGTATTCTGTTATAACACCCACTAGTTAGTGTTACCCCACTGACCATCTTACCTGGAGTATACCTGGAGAGGGTTTCACGGTCAATGCTCCTCACATATTATTATTAGAGCTTTACTAAAGACAAGCTCACCTGAAAAACGTAGTGTAACAAGTTATACATAATACCTAAGGGTCTGAGGATATCCCTTCAAGAAAGAACACGAAATAATGAATTCAAATTAGACAACTTTAGATTTAGAAAGGATATAGGAAAGTACTGGTTTGGAAATGTAGTCGATGATTGGAACAGTCTACCTAGCAGGGTCACTAAAGCTGAAACCTTGGGTAGCTTCAAATATAGGTTAGATAAATACTTGGGTGAGAGGGTTAATTTTAAATGGGGCTTGCACACGAGTTAATATAGTTATCAAAGATTATTCCTTGAGTAGCATTGAAAATGAATTGGTTGAATATTTTTGTTAGAGGGTTTGGGTTTGAGAAGGGCTTGCCAAGTATGGGTCAGTAGTAGACTTGCTGCAATGATTCTCTTTTCTTATGTCCTTAAAGAACAAGTGGAAGACGTGGTTAAGAGTTGCTGAGATAGACGAGCACGACCCGATAAGATGTGCGCGATACCCGCCTGGCGGGTGTCATGATCAGGGAAGTAGAAGGGAGAGAAATGGACACCAACCTAGAGTTCAGTAAGTTTGTGATCGACAAACTAAAGAACAGGTACCTTCAAATTCTCTAACAAAACACCTTACCGTGAATCAATCACTACATCCTACCTCTATCTATGTCTTCAGGAAGTGTTGAGATCGCCACTGTGTTGTGAGACATCTTTCCGGTGGAATTTTGAGACATTTTCCCTGCAGCAACAATCGTTCCTGACACCAGCGAGCTTGTGAAGTCACGAGATCTCCTCCTCACATCTGCCAACCCTCCCACAGCTTCCTAGTCAAAAACAATACTTGGTCCTTTCTAATTTGCATATATTTAACGACCAGTACATTATTTTAATAAAATATAAAATTTATACTAATAGAAGAAGATGTAGTAATATTTAAATATTGTTTTAATAATATGTTTATGTCTGAAAGGTTGGTAATAGTATCTGTCAACCGTGAGGATATGTTCGGAACTATTAACATGAAGTGTGAGGCCAATAATTTTAAGTAAATCTTGTCATTTTGTACATATTATTAAAACGATGGTGTCTAAAATTAGATTAGTTATTATGTCACGTATGTTGTTAACTATAAATACACCAAATATGTAAGACAAAGCAATATTAAATGCTCATTTAAGACAATCGGACGCAATGTTGTGCTGCAGACGACTGGTCTGCTGATTTCCCAGAGTTCCATAATTTAAATGACAAGCACCATGCGCATCATTATTCATTACTTCTGTTATTTATAAGAACATAAGAAAAGGAACACTTCGGGGCCAGGAGCTATGAATCGACCCCTGCAACCACAACTAGGTGAGTACTGGCCCATGCGAGCAGGTCCAAGGCTCTACCGGCTTAAGCCAATGCTCTAACCTAGTCAGGTCAGGTCACATTCACTTAAGGAATGAGCACAGCATAAGACCTAGTAAATAGTAAGTTTATTCAGGTATACACAAATACATTTACATAGATTATCATACATAGCAGCATATGTGTAGCACAAGCTAGTCAGGTCCAACTCACACCAACCCGCACCCACTCATGTATTTATCTAACCTATTTTAAAACTACACAACGTTTTAGCCTCTATCACTGTACTCGGGAGTTTGTTCCACTCATCGACAACTCTATTAACAAACCAGTGCTTCCATGTATCCTTCCTGAATCTGAATTTTTCCAACTTAAAGGCATTGCTGCGAGTCCTGCTAGGCTAGATATTTTTAGTACGCTATTTACATCCCTTTATTTATTCCTGTCTTCCATTTATACACCTCAATCACATTCCCCCTAATTCTACGCCTTTCTAGAGGTGCAGTTCCAGGGCCCTCAGTCTATCCTCATAGGGAAGATTTCTGATACATGGGATCAACTTTGTCATCCTCCTTTGTACTTTTTTCAGAGCATTTATACCCATTCTGAAACGGTGACCAAAACTGTGCAGCATAATCTAGATGGGGCCCTAACCAAAATATAGAGTTGAAGAACAACCTGAGGACTATTTATGCTTCTTATTTGAACCCAAAAGGTTTTTTCGTTTTTATTGCGAACACTTATCCCTGTTGTTTTGGGTTTTTAGATTACTGCTAACCAGAACTCCTAAACCCTTTTTCCAATAAATTATTAAGATATCCAACATTATTTAGTTTATATGTGGTTTTTTTTTCCTGTCCAATGCTTTTTGTCATATTAAACTTCATCTGCCATTTCCCTCTAACCACCCATCAGTCTATTCAAATTTTCCGGAAATCCCCTAATTCTATCAGAATGAATTGGATGGCCTTTTTTGGTGTCATCGGCAAACTTGTTATGTTGCTTTTTATTCCCTCATCTTGGTAGACTGGATCCCTCGTTTTAATGGCTTTAAAAAAGGACTTTGTCTTTTTTACGTCGAAGGTTTTTGGGGGTTCCCGATCAGTCCTTAGGGGAAACTGTCGGGAGTTTTGGCCCCCCTTTTGGCTGTAAAACCCTACTGTGCTTTCCCTTTAGTGGAATGTTTAACACCCACACCAAGAATTGGTATTCCACGGGGCTACTGCCACAGGGCCCCATAGTGTTGGCATTTTTTTCCCTACGTTGAGGGGGGTCCCGCCGATGGGTGGGAAATTGGCCAGGCACCCAGATTTTTCGGGGGGGGGGACGGGCCTACCCCTTTTTGGCTTTAATTTGGGGATTTTCCAAGTCCCCCGGGTTTGACGATATGCTCGCTTAGAGTCAAATGGGATGGGTCCTTTCGAGGGGGAAATCCAAATTTTAAGTACGGGCCCCTTTTTTAAAGTGATACGTGTCGATGGAGGGCGAAGCAGCAATACCCCCATAGGTTGTGTTAAGTAGACCCACGTCGGGTCTTTGTTCTTTCCCAAAACAAAAAGGTTTGGGGATTTTTTAAAAAAGTGGTTTCCCCCTTGGATTGCATGTCTGCTCCCTTTACCACCACCTCCCCTGAGGGGTTTTCGGGGAAGTTCAACAACACAGTCTTCCTTAAAAAAAGGCTTTTTGCCCCTGTGGCACCATGGACCCCTAGGTTCACTTTTGCCTACGAGTCAAGTGGGCCTGACTGCCCCGGGCTCAACCCTTTTCCCCTTTTTCCTTTTTTGTTTCCCCATAAAGATCGGACTCTATCACCTCCCAAGGGAAATATATTCTTCTGTGACGTTGCCATTTTTGTTGATGATGGCTCGTAAGACCCCGGTATTTATTAGGGGCTAATGGATTGTACAGAAAAAGGTTTCCCCTAATCACAAATCACAAGATGAGAATAAAGGGTAAAAGGGGTTTGGGAAATTTGATTACAAAAATATTACACAATACAACTACTCCCACCTAATATGATATTTTTAAATTTAAAAAATTTCAAATTACAAGTAATTAAAATTTTTAAAAAGGTACACTACAGGAATTGACACCTCACTAAATTACACTTTAAAAAAAAGGAGATTTTAAAAAATGCAATGACAGGGGAAAATATTACTGCAATGTGAATTAATTGAAAAAAGTGACTGTCTTTACTCTTAATTCAACCCAAAAAAATATATAAAAAAAATGAAAAAACAATGCAAAGTAGAAATACAAACAGTAATTTTATGAAATTTTTGAAAATATACGGGAAAACCCTTTTTCCAAAAAGAAATGACCAAGAACTAATTTTTAATTACGGGCCAATTAAAAGTGCATTACGGGAAAAGGGTTGCACTAAATTTTTTAAATTTTTAGCACCTGTCAGAAATAAAAATGGAAATTTAAAAAATGACCAAAATACTATGTAGAATAATTGCAGAAATTAGCCCTGGAGAACAAAAAAATTTTGGGATTGACTAATGCGGAAATTAAAAGTTAATTTTGCACTGAACACTTTTAATTTTTATTGAAAATTTAAAATAAATAGTGATATACTTAACTTTAAATATAAATTTAAAGTGAATTTGTTCAAGGAAATATTGGGGCAAATAAATTTAAAAAAAAATAATACAATGTATAAAAGAAAAGTGAACCCCACTGGCTTTGGGGAACACAAAAAATAAAGGGGATCACTTACAGGTACCCCGGGTTGTAAGACCGGGGATCCTTACAGGTATCTGGTGTAAGACCAGGTTTCACTTACAGGACCCCGGTTAAGAAGGGTTCACTTACAGGTATCTGGTGTAAGACCGGGTTCACTTACGGGTATCTGGTGAAAAAGACATTTTTCAGTTCAATAAAACCATTTCCCAAATTTTATTCTTTACTTTTTAACCCCAGGTTACTACTCATATTTACTATAGTTGAAGTCTAACAAAAGGTCTAACAAAAACATTCAGACTTCTTTTGGGGTTTAAAAATTAAGAACAATAAGGGGTTGGGGGAAAGGGTCTTACCCTAATCACAAATTACAAAGATGAGAAAAAAGGGGGTAAAACGATAAAAATTATTGATTATAAAATTTTAATTCAATGATAACTTCCTCTTGAGGAAAAGGGGCTACCCCCAAATTGATACCTTTTTTTTAAAGGGTTAATATTACAATGAAAATTTTTAATTTTTCCCCCAAAAGCAAACCAGCCCCTGATGCTTTCCCAAAGATCGTATCAATATGAACCTACCCCTTGGGGGACTTTAATCCCAGACATGAATATTGGTGGGCCCAAACAAACCCCAAGGGAATTAAATATGAAATTTCTAAATGAGCATGAATAATTTTAAATTGAGGCATTTGAGCCCACTCAATATGGGGGCCCATACTGATCTGTGCCTTGGATAATACACCCCTTATCTTTTACTCTGTCATAGTTGATGATCCTAGTCATTTCCCAAAAACCCACAACTGTCAATCTTGATCATATCTCAAAATCAAGGAGCTAAATACAGAAGGAAAAATTTTTATTCTAAACCCAGAACACAGAAAAACTTTATTAACCCGGATCAATGGTATAAAGATTTGACCCCAAACCAAAAAATTAATGATGATCTAGTTACCGCTATTGAGACGCTCAAAAATAAAGTGGGCAGGAAAAAAAAAAACCTTCCACAAAAATGACAATAAAAACCAATGTAAATATTATAATAACCCATAAAAACCCCCTAACACATGCAGCTGGAAAGGTTGGAAAAGCATCCGGGTGTAGAACCACAGACCCTCAAAAAAATTCCCAACTGCCCCTAACAAATCCCCAAAAAAACAAGAACTTAGGCAACGGGAAAAAACAATTCGTTAGTGGATTATATAGGTCTCCCCTTTAAGTCTGGCAGGGAAAAGGTATAAAAAAAAATAACCAGGAAAAAGCCCTTAAATGTTTAACCCCTTTTCCCAAAAACCCAAATGACCTCATAAATGCCCTGGCCCAAAATCCCCAGGCATGAAAACCTGCCATCTCATATTAGAAAAACAAAAGGGGTGCTTCTAAAAAAATTTTGTTGAAACAAATTAAATTTTTATGGGGCCAAAATATTGAGAAGGGGTTCTCTTCACAAATTATAATTAAATAACGCATTAACTAAGGTCGATCGCTGCCCCCGGGGAAAATGGTATAACCTATGATTTCTCAGAACTTTAAGGCACGTCCCTAATAACCCCTTTTTTGGCACTGTATAATCCAGTTCATTGGGGGTTTCTTCCTTTCCTGGACCAATAGTCTCTTTTGGTCCTATCCCAAACGCCCCAACAGCCTGATACTTTTGGGGATCCCCTTAAACCCCATTTCCCCTTTGAAAATTTTTAAAAGAATGATGCCAAAAAGACTGACTATAGAATAGCCCAACTCCCCCCCCCTCTATGGGTTCATAAAAGGTGGTGTGATAATTGTATCTCCACCTTTCCCCACCCACCCACTGGGTTTTACCACATTTTTTGATCTAAATCTCTTTAAAAATATGCAAACGGGAACTTTATACTTTTTTAAACCAGCCAAAAGGGTTTGGTGGTACCAAAACTCTGCTGGATAAATAATATGGTTTAATTTGTGACTATTTTTCCCCTTAAAACAGAGACCCTTTTCCCTTACCAAGGCTTTGAAGCGGGTAAAAAGAAATGTCCCTAGGTACCCCGCAGGGGGGTTCTCAGTCCCATGCTATTTAATTTTTTGATTAATCTCCCTAAATGCTCTCCTGCCCCCCAAACATATCCCTAAACCCTATCCCGATATCATGACCCCTTAAAACAGGGCATAAAAGATGAGTCCCTTTTTGAAGTTCAAGCAGGTAATCGATGGGCCCTCGTAATATCTTCCTCTAAAAAAAAGGGTTTTAAAAAACAACATCCCCACCCATCTATTTCCCGGGGAAAACATTGGGACGTTAAAACTTATTAATTTGGTTTTAATTTTCCTTTACCTCCCCTATACCCCAACTAAAAAAAAGCAAAAAACTAAATTTTAAAACTTTTGCTGGCCAGCCCCCCTTATGGTGCCAACAGAAACGGGGTGATGTAACAATTGGTCCTTAATTGATTATGCTGTTAATTTTTTATTGGGTCAGAAAAATTTCCCATCTTTTGGGTTAATGCAAAATGAAGCTCTCAAAATTTTTCTTTGTCCCAAATCTACAAAAGGGTTTTTAAAATGAGGAAAAGGGCTTGGTTTTCCAATTTTCGTGATAGGATTGTTGAGATTAACACTTTTACTTGGTAAAATTTGAATTTTAAGAAATGAACCAGACACTGTTTACAATAATCCTTCAAATGCAAAATAAATACTCACAGATCTAAATGGTTGTGAAAACATGCAATTACTTGTTTTTAACCCATAAGGGATCCTTTTAGGCAACAAAAGGGATTTCACCCCTCCCTGGAAGGTTTTTATTTAATATTTACCCCTCCTGCAAGTCCCCTCCCAAAAACTCATTGTAAATAATTCCCCTTTCCCTTTAAAACATTTTTAAAAACGTCAAAAAGAAATTTCTCCCCGCTGGTAGTAATAAGTTTCTCAAGTTAATTCAGTGGATCTAAACAGGAGTCTTCTGGCAGGGGTGCATCTGCTCTGGGGTTTCCACCTCCCCCTGGGTTCCTGGAAACCAGGGGTTCCAAAGCCCCTTTGGGCCCGGCCCCAGGGCCCCCCGAGCCTGATCAACCAGGCTTTTTTCTGCTGGCCCGCAGAGTCCAACTTGAACCCCAGCCTGGCTGGTTAGGACCCCACTTTATGCCCGAATTTTTTTTTTGAAAACAGCCAGGGGCTTGTTTTGGGAATCCCTTTGATGTTTCTGGGAGGCAGTTGAACAATCTTGGGCCCCAGGCCAAATTTACCCTCAACTTCTAGGGGGCACCCCCGCTTTTTTATTAGGGGGTTTCCCCTCGCCTGCCGAGTCTTTTTTCTTTCGTGGGGTGATTTTCGTGTGGGAAGTTTGGTACTAATCCCCCGAAATTTTTCCCGGGATATATAAAAATTAAGAACAATTTTATTTTTTTAAAAACTTTGGTAAAATTAACCCGGGCGTCTCAAACTAATTGTTTGCAATCCTAAAAACTTTTTATTTTAAAATGAAATGAAAAAGACTCCCTCATCATTATGATTCTATGTCCTCATTGAAGGCTCTTGACTCATATAAGCTCTAACAGCATGCTCATTGGGGAAACCGGTATAGATATAAAAAACCGGGGCAAAAAGGAATTTAAAGTCAATTGCTATGGATTCCTTCAATTGGGTTCTCCTTCATGATAAAGTTGATATATTAGCCAAGAAAAAGCACCCATAAGGAGAAAAAGAATATTCTTTTTGGGATATTTGTTTAGCATTAGGAATAATATTGGAAAAAATAAAAAATAAAATGATAGCTATAAAGGGAAAGCAGTTGAAGCCTGGTAGATCTTTAACCCCCCTAAAGGGAAAATAAGAATTTGTATGTTTATGGAGCAACTTTTTAAAGTGAACAGACTGACCCAGTTGTATTTCCAAAGGGTTAAACTTGGCTACAAATACTTCGGCAGTTTGGGAGATACAAGATGAAAATAAATGCAAATTATTTGATCAGGCATATGCATAAGGTCACTTTTGAACACCCCTTTTTGTAATTGTCCATTTTTGAGGAAAAAGAGATGAAAAATTTTAATAACCTTTTTACATTTTCAAGATATCTTTTGTGAGGGTGGGGGTACCACCCAACCCCCGCAAATTTTCCCAAATTTTTCTTGAACAGATAAGTGAACTATGAAACAAATCCAAAATTAAATTTTCCCTAACGTGTCTATCTGTGCTCAAAATGCGAGCAAGTGGGCATGTTGGGGCAACTTTCAATGTGAACAGACTGACTGATTTTGTGGTGGCCAGGCTTGGGCGGCTACAAAACCCTTTTGGGAGTTTGGGAAGTCCCCCAAGATGATCAAATAAAACCCCAAAAATTTTTGATCAAGGTATGCATATGGTCCCGTCTTGAACCCCTATGTGCTTAATTGTGCACTTTTGAGGTATAAGATAGACAGTATAATAACCTATGTTTTATGTCAAATATCTTATTCATAAAAAAAAAAACCAATTACCCGGGGCCCCGTGGCCCGATCCCCTAAAGCTCTCGCTTCCCCGGCGGGGTTTTGCGTTCGATTCCCCCCAGGGCAAAAACATTGGGCGTGTTTCTTTACCCCCGGGTTTCTATGTTCACCCCTCAAGGGAAAAAGGGTAAAAGGGGGGGAGTCGACTGGTGTGGGTGCATCCTGGGAAAAAAATCTAATTTTCCCCCCAAAAATTCCGCCGGGGGCTTTCTAATGGGATTTTGTCATTTATTTTAAAATGGCTTTATACCTTGTAATTATTGTGTAAAAAAGGGTATTTTTATTTTATTTATTAATTTTATAAGAAATTTCTTTAAATTTGTTTTAACTAATTTAAATGTAGATATAAGCCCCAAAAAACAATTGTTCCCCCTTTTATTTGGCCTTTTTTTTATCCATAAAAACTTTACCGTTACAGGATGGATTGGGTTTTAAAAAAACTTAACCACTTTTTTTGGAAAATCTAAAACTTTCTTACTCCTTTTAAGATTCCTTTCTTTTGTTTGATGGGTTTCTATTTCTCCCAATTTTTGGAAGTACCCCGACTTTTTTTCCCCTTTAAAAAAAGCATTACCCGTTTATCATTATTGTGGTTGCAAAGGGGCAGGGCCCAGCTCCCGGCCCCGAATCACAGCTCCCGGGTCCCCCTGTGTGTGTGTGGTGGGTGGTTATTTAGTGTGTGTGAGTGAGTGTGTGTATATATATGTGGGTGTGTGTTTTGTATTAATTTTCCATTATAAACAAGCAAGTAAATTTTCTTACATGATTCATTACCTTTGAAACTTGTGAGTTCGTTACCTTTTAAACTTGAGGGTTTGTTACCTTTGTAACTTGTGAGTTCATTACCTTTTAACCCCTTGAGTTTTATTACCTTTGTAACTTGTGAGTTCATTACCTTGTAACTTGTAGGGTTTTATTACCTTTTAACTTGTGAGTTCATTACCTTTGTAAGCTCAATATCAAAAATTTGGGCCCAGTCCCGGACCCATTATGTACCTCTGAATCTTTTGACTACCGCCCACAGGATGGGTTGGGGGGCATAATAAAGATATCAAAAACCAGTGTCTACCTACCTTTTTGTTAATGGCCTCTTGTAGCCGCTGTTTTCCCTTTTCCCCTTCCCCCCTGTATAGGGGGGCCCCTTTTTCTTTTTGGTTTTTTCTCCTCCTTTTCCCCCTTTTAAGAGGGGATACCTAAATTACAAAATTAATTTGTTCTAGACATGGTTTGGGGTCCGTGATGCCAAAGGCCCATTTCCCCCTTTTATAATTTAGGACTTTGGTTTTTCTTGGCCCACCTTAATTTTTGAAATTTAATTTGGAGAAGGCTCCCCCATTTATCACATTTTTTCGATCTGGGGGTCCCCCCTGCATGTCTGGACCTCTATTATTTTGATCAGTTTTGTTTTGATATGATGACATTTCATCAGATCATCATTGTTAAATTAGGGGGGATTCCAAACCTTGTAGGCTCATTATTTGCTGGTTTATGGTGAATTTGGTTTAGAGATTTAAAAACTCCCTGTGTGTGCAGGTTTTTATCGGCCCTTTTCCTCCTGGGTTAAAACTCTGCTACCCAATTTTCATATTCCTCCATTTTTGGGGGCCTTGGGTTAAATCCCCAGGAGAAAAGGGCTTATCTTTTTTTCAGATAAAATATTTAAAACCAATTTCATTCTTTGCTTTTTTGATGGGGAAAAAACTTATGACTCCATCCAAAAAACCAACGAGCATAGGATGTCCCGATTCTATTTTTTTCCATGGCCCCGTTTCCCGGTTACAAAACCGCCCTTTCTTCTGTGTTTTTTGGGGATTTCTCCTCCACACTGGTGTTACCCTCTGCCACATTTACGCAGTCATTTATCCCCAGTGCCCTGCACACCCAGGATGATGATGTTTGGGCATTTCCCCCCTCATGGCCCTGACAACACGCTCCCCGGATGATGTAACCAGTGATTCCTACTTTTTTTTGAAAAAGTAGCTGAAATATAGGAAAGTATTGGTTTGGAAATAGGGTAGTTGATGGTGGAACAGACACATATGTCCCGGTGGAATATGTTATTTTACTTTTTATAATTTAGAAGGCCAATAATATGCCCAGGTGCCTAGCCATTTCAGCAGTTTTATGATAGATCTTACTCAATAGTGACACAATGAATATACTGATTTTAAAAGGTTTTTAGTAATTGTAGTGATTAACTAGGTTTACAAAATTGAGTTTGTAGTTCAAACATTTAAAATTTAACAATTGTTTATATATTAATGGAAAAGGTGATGTTTTTTAAAATAGTTTCTATTTGGAGTGTCTTAGGCAAACTTATGATAGCTTAAAATTATGAAGCAATAGTTGTATTAAATTTTGGTTCTGTGAAATTAAGGGTAATCACAGATATCAATAAGTGTATTTTCTTGGATTTTGTAAAGATGACTCACTGAGAACCCCACCACAATTCAAACTCTTTACATTTTCTCTTTTTGCGATCTATTCAATTCTCAGTATTATGTCATAATATTTTCTCATTCTTGTGGGGGCCCGGGGGAGCCCCCTAAATCCGGCCCCGGTAACACCTGGTTGATCAGACACTGATCCCCCAGGCCCGGTTCTACCCGGGCCTGAGGCGTTGACCCCCAAACCCTCTCCAGGTATCTAGTAAGTAAAATAAAAAACACTAACTAAATAAAACTAACAAAATAAAACCCATAAGCTAAAACTCACAAAAAAAAAAAAAAAAATAAAACCTAGTAAATTAGAACCATCCACTGGTTTGACTCTGCTGATATAAACAAACTTTGCTTATCTTACGGAGTCGTGCTGCTGCCCCCCGGAAAAAATTTAAAAAAAATTGTGAAAAAAGACAATTTGCAGCAAGTTTGGTGTTAATAAAAGAAGACTAGTTAAAAAAGATGGTGAAACCGCTAACACCCTGCAGTTCTAAACATTAATCCTTTACGAGATGAAACTGATTCTCAGGGTAATGGAATTTTTATATTTAAATTTTTGCTAAAGTAAGGTACTTTTGTTTTTAAATTTTGGACAAGTGTATAAAAAAATGCCCCCAATATGTGGCTTCCTCAGTCCTAGGTACCTCATTTAGGTAAAAGGGCACATAAGTACAAATATCATGTAAAATTAAAAAGGAAAAACCCCCCAAAAAGTCTTTTCTTGTTTCTATGGGTAAAAATTGATAAACACATCGATTTAAGGCTGAGGGTATTCCCCCCTACAAATTTTCAACAATTCTTCACTTCGGGCGGGCCCCTGGCCGGGCTCAGAAAAGATCTCTGAAACTCTTCAAAAGGATGGACCGGGAACCACTTGTTGGTGAAACTTTTCCCTACCCGAATTTAAAAAGTTTTTAAATTCTTTTAAAACAAATTTACTAATTATAATAGAAAGCTTTTGGGGTAAGATGGTTAAGTAAGTTTTTCAGCTATTAGTACACAAAAAATTACAAATTATCATACATAAGCACATGTAATTGGGAAAACCCCAAAAATGTCGGACAAAGTGTTTTTTCCATTGGGGTTAGATTTGGTTTATAGAATGGTTAAAGTTGGAAAAGTTTAAAATTAGAAAGGAAAAAGCATTATTTGTTAATGAGTTGTGGATAGTAATTTAAAATAAAATTGTTAAAAAAGAAAAACTAATTAAAGACCTGGAAGTGATCTGTCAGAGGTCTCACCTTCAAGGACCATAACACCATAGCAATCGCATCGCTGAAAAAAGACAGGATGGATAATAGACCTTCAAAACCAAGATGCCAAGCCCCCTTTTACCCCTTTTCGGCCTTGTTCTATCTATGGAATATTGCTGCCCCCTAACTGCCCTTTAAGGGAGGTGAAAATTTTGACCTAAAATCACCCCAATTACTGGGAAGCAGTTCCCAACTGTACTCTCTGACGACGGGAGAGATACTTATTTATACACGTGGAAAATTCTCGGGGTTAGTCCAAACTTTCCCCGGGGTCACTCCTATGAAAGCAAAGCCGAGGCGATGTAACACCCCTAAAAACCAGGGGGGCCACTAGCACGTTGAGGACCAAAAAGTTCGGGCCCGCTGTTAAAATGCCTCCCAGCCCTAAGGATTAAAAAAACCCTGGCTGTCTTCAAGCGGCACTGGACAGGCACCTAAAGTCAGTCCACCAGCCAGGCTTGGGTCGTTGGACTGCATGGGGCCCGCAGAACAGCCTGGTTGATAAGGCTCTGATCAACAGACCTGGTCACAGCCGGGCCGCCGTGGCCCCCGGGAAATCTCTCCCGGTATCTCAAGTAACGTCAAAGCTAAAAACCTTTTTTAGGTTTAAAAAAAGTTTAGACAATACTAATGGGTGGGTTGAACTTGCCCAGCAGGGGCCAAGGGGGCCCGCGCATGCTCCTTCCTTCTTAAATGGGTGTGACTTGGACCCGCCAGCATGGGCAGAAATAAACAGTCCCCCTTTCCCTTTTTTGTTGGACTTGGCCTGCACATGGGCCCCGTAGGCCCTGCAGCCTCCCTTTCCCTTTTTAAGTGGGTGTGACTTGGACTTGCCCTAGCATGGGATAGGCCCCTGCAGTGCTCCTTTTTGGGGTGAAATTTGGGCTTATCTGCATGGGTATAAGCCTACTGAAGTCTCCTTTTTATTTCTTTTAAACATCAGTGCCATGTTTTACTGTTTCAGATACTTCTCATTTTTGCAGTTTTTTTTGGGGGAAAAATGCTGAAGGAAATGTGAATGTATATATTTATTGTAACCAATAGTAGGGTTTTTGAAGAAACAAAATTTATTTTTTATACAGTATACAGTGGTACCTCTCTTACAAGACTCCAATGAAAATTTTAAAGTGTTTTTTGTGGGGGTTTTTTAAAGTGTTTTTTTGGGGTCTAAATGGATTAACCAAATTTTTCATTATTTCTTATGGGAAAAATTCCTTTGGTATCGGCATTGAATAGTGACTGGGCAATTTTGCTCGAAAGTAGGGGTGATGTACAGTGGTCCCTGGTTTTTGTGCATCTAAACTCAAATTTATGTAACTGTATTTTGTAAGTGCTGTTGCAAGTGTTTTTTTGGGGTCTAAATAAAAACCCTACTGACATTATTTTAGGAGAAAATTCGTTGGTAATGGCACTTGACAGCATTCTGGGCAATTTTGGGCCGGGGGGATCACTGTCAGGGGCCTCAGTTAGATGGCCCCCCAAAATCCCCCTTTTATGAAAGTTTTTTTTTAAATTTTTTGTAAGTATATTTTGGGGTGAAAAAAGGACAGTCTTTTTTACATTATTCCTTAGGGGGATAAATTCTTTTGGGTAATGGCACTTAAACAGCATTCTTGGCAAAAAATTTTCCTCAGAAACCCTTTCTTTAATTTTAATTTCAACTGGAATCTTTCAAAAGGAAATCTTTATTGAGGTATTTTTACCAGTGTGGCTTTCTCAGCCCAATACAGTGAAGAACAGTGGAACATGGGGAAAGTGGGTAATCAACCCCTCAGCCTGGTTGTTATGGGGTATCTCCCCTTTTTCACCCTTTTTCTCTTTTTGGACTGAAGCCACTGACTAAATGTTTCCTAGTAAAATTTAAATCAAGTATTGTATTTTTTTTTTTATTTAAAACTCTTATCTTTGTTTCAGGTTATAAAAATTCCCGTTATTAAAAACTTGGTGCTACTCTGAAGTTTATACCTTACTTTTTGAAAAGATATCCGGAAACTTGTTTTTCCACTTCTAAAACAAAACCTTGCTTTTAAATAACAACAGAATTTGTAAGTACAGTATATACTACAGCTTCCCCCGCTTAGTGGCGTACCGTTTCTTGATTTGGGGTTACGGGGGCCTCCTAGTATGCATCCTAAATAATGTATATTGGCTTTTTTCCCCCTTATTCTTTTTATTAAAATATACATAACTCTTATAAACATTTAAAAATATACAGAAATTTTATAAATATGAAAAGTGATATTAAAACAATTCGAAGATGGTTGACCCCCAAAACAGGCCCCTTATTCGAACCTCCCATCACCCTTTTATGTAAGTTTATTATTGTAAGAGCTTTTATAAGTGATTTTGGGGGTCTAAATGGACTAACCAAATTTTAAATCTTTCCCTTTTGAAAAAAATTCTTTTGGTAAACACTTGAACAGCTTTTCGGGAAATGAGGGTGAGTTTTGGGTGTTTTTGAAGCCCCACTTCATTATAGTATCCCCTCCTTGTGTGAATTCTTTTTCGACATGGTCTTAGGAAAAAACCCCGTGTTAAATGAAGAGGCTGTTTTTTTTATTTTAAAAATTGTTTGGAACTCATTCTAATCAAACACCATCTGTAATTCAGGGAATGATAAGTAAAATTTTAAAGGCTCATGTGCTCTTTAAATGGTAAACCCTTGACGACTTGTAGCCATTTTTTTTGCAAATGCTGATTTTTTCCCTTTTTCATGATTGTTTAACATCGTTTAACCCTTTTACTGTTTTGCCTTTATCGTCTTATGAGCCCTGTGGCGTATTAAAAACATAAATTCGCGGCTTCAAATCAAGCGGGAAAGCGTAGGCCCTTGAAGAAAAGGTCTCATGGTAGCCAGTGGTGCATTGTGGGAAGCCATTTCATAGTCCTTTTAAATGCCACTTCGAAATTCTATTAAATCTGGGGCTTTTCTCTTCCCCAGTGAAAGCTCTCACAGATGGAAGTCTCTGAAGATGAATTTCATGGTTTTTTAGGGGTTTGTGACTGAAAGCAATGCCCAGGATACCCGAAGGAAGGAAAAAAAGAAGTAAAAGGAAAGGGGGGGAAAGGAAGGAAGGAAGGAAGAAAGAAGAAAGGAAGAGATGGAAAGGGAAAGGGTGAAAAAAAGAAAGGAAGGAGTGTATATTTTTTGGCTTTCACCCTTTCTTTGGTTCCGGCCCATAAGTTATTTGGAAAAAAAAAATTGGAAAATAATGGACCCTCGGTTAAAAAGGCCCTTCCGGTTAAAAAGGGCCCCTTGGGGTTTTTTGGGTCCCCTTGGGCCTATGGGATGCATCCGTCCGCCGGGGGGGCCGCTTTTTTGGTTTTGGTTTTCTCAGTGGGGAGGAAACCCCGCCATTCATCCAAAATTTGCTGTAAAATTTTTTTGGTGGTTTTTATCAATAGCTGTGAAATAATCACCATGGCCCCAAGGAAAGTTCTTAATAAAATTCCTTTGGTAAAAAAGTGGCATGAATATTCAAGACAGGAGGCATGAAACAAGAGTGCAGGCATGCAGGGAGTATGGGCATGCAGGGGGTGTGGCATGCAGGAAGCAGGCATGCAGGGGTGTAGACTGGGGTTAGCAGGCATGGGAGTGTAACAGGCATTTTAGAGGTTAAAGGGGGCATCAGGGGTTTGGAGCTGCGGGAGTGTAGTTGGGGGTGATTCGTGATCAGGTAGCCTCCGAAAACCTTTTGGAGGTTACCCCCAAACACTAATTCCTCCCTCTTTTTTTTCCTCCCTTTTTGAAAGCATTTGTCTTCAAAAGGTTAATTGATTGAATTTTAATTTTTTTTTTAAATTTTTGACTGGAGCGGTTAATTTTTTACATTAATTCATGGGGGGAAAATTATTTCGGTTAAAAAACCCTTTGGTTTAAGGAAGCTTCTGGGCGGTTAGGCCAACCCTTTTGGGGCAAGGGTCTCTCAAACTGTTCTCAGGGTCCACAATTTAAAAAAAAAAATTCTTATTGAATGATAAAATCTTTTTTATCATAACGCCACAAAAATAGAAATTTGATGAAAACTAACGGAATTATGCTTTGCAAATTAGCGGTAGCCATACCTTGCATCCTTTTACTTTGAGCCCCATTTTAAAATTTCCCAAATTTTTTAGTCTACTAAAATTATAGCTCCATTTCTTCTATCGATTAGTCAAAAACCGCCTATTTACCAATTTCAACTACCCAAAATAGTGGTCAGAAAATGGTTTAATTTCACACAAATTTCAAACGATGCCAATTTCAAAATAGGGTCCATAATAAAAAAGGCAGACATTCCTATAAAAAAACATTTTTCTGTTCTTTTAGTCTAGGCCCCTCTTGCAATCTTTTGCTTTTCCCTTTTGAATTTTATTTCAAAAAAATAGAAGATTTACTGTTTTTATCCCATCACTGTAAAAATGGTATAAATAATATCAGGACTTTAATTATTAACCTCAGTTGATTGTATTGAGCATTGTGTGTTTTTACTCCAACATAAATCAAATTTTTTTTCGCTCTT
>WNWK01025606.1:0-28373 GCA_009830355.1 Cherax destructor | reverse complement strand
AGCTTATAAACGACAACCAGCACGGTTTCGGGGAAGGAAAATCCTGTGTCACAAACTTACTGGAGTTTTATGACAAGGTAACAGAAGTAAGACACGAGAGAGAGGGGTGGATAGACTGCATTTTCTTGGACTGCAAGAAGGCGTTCAACACAGTTCCTCACAAGAGGTTAATGCAAAAGCTAGAGGATCAGGCACAGGTAACAGGAAAGGCACTGCAATGGATCAGAGAATATCTGACAGGGAGGCAACAACGAGTCATGGTACGTGACGAGGTGTCAGAGTGGGCACCTGTGACGAGTGGGGTTCCACAAGGGTCAGTCCTGGGACCGGTACTGTTTTTGGTATATGTGAATGACATGACGGACGGGATAGACTCAAAAGTGTCTCTGTTCGCAGATGATGTGAAGTTAATGAGGATAATTAAATCAGATGAGGATCAGGCAGAACTTCAAAGAGACCTGGACAGGCTGGACACCTGGTCCAGCAACTGGCTTCTCGAATTTAACCCCACCAAATGCAAAGTCATAAAGATCGGGGAAGGGAAAAGAAGACCGCAGACAGAGTACAGGCTAGGTGGACAAAGACTGCAAACCTCGTTGAAGAAGAAAGACCTTGGGGTGAGTATAACACCAAACACGTCTCCGGAAGCACACGTCAACCAGATAACTGCAGCAGCATATGGGCGACTGGCAAACCTAAGATTAGCGTTCCGATACCTTAATAAGGAATCGTTCAAGACACTGTACACCGTGTACGTCAGGCCCATACTGGAGTATGCAGCACCAGCTTGGAACCCACACCTGGTCAAGCACGTCAAGAAATTAGAGAAAGTGCAAAGGTTTGCAACAAGACTAGTCCCAGAGCTAAGGGGAATGTCTTACGAAGAAAGGTTAAGGGAAATCGGCCTGACAACACTGGAGGACAGGAGGGTTAGAGAAGACATGATAACGACATGCAAAATACTGCGTGGAATTGACAAGGTAGATAGTGACAGGATGTTTCAGAGAGGGGACACAGAAACAAGTGGGCACAATTGGAAGCTGAAGACTCAGATGAGTCAAAGGGTGTTAGGAAGCATTTCTTCAGCCACAGAGTAGTCAGGAAGTGGAATAGTCTAGAGAAAGATATAGTGGAGGCAGGAACCATACATAGTTTTAAGACGAGGTATGATAAAGCTCATGGAGCAGGGAGAACAGAGACCCAGTAGCGGACAGCGAAGAGGGGGGGCCATGAGCTGAGTTTCGACCCCTGCAACCACAATTAGGTGAGTACAATTAGGTGAGTACAATTAGGTGAGTACACACACACACACGCCCGATGGCATGGTGGCTAGCGCTCTTGCTTCACGCACATATATATATTATATATATATATATATATATATATATATATATATATATATATATATATATATATATATATATAACAACAGGCCTAGTGTCTAATCGACATGTGCCTAGGACAAAATGGTAACTAACTAACTCACATTTGGTAATTCTTTATTTACAGGAAGCAAAGTCAGGGTATTTTTCCAGAATGGTCTGTAATATACCACTGTGGATAAAATACTTTGACATATCTTGAACATTTCTGGGTGAGTTGTCTCTGAATTCATTAATTTGATCGCACTCCAGTACATAATGACGCAGGGGGTGACAATAATCCAACTGGCAAAGTTTACATTTCGTTTGGTGTACATCTGGTGGTGGTGATTTAACCTGCCAAAGATACTTGTAACCCAGCCGAAGGCGGGCGGTGGTGACATCCAAGAGCCTGCTTATTTTGTTGGATGCACCATAGACATGTGGTTAATCCTGCATGATAGTATGATGATAGATGGACTGACTGGTGTCAATCTCCCTGAGTCTTAAGTATATAAAATTCAGTTGAAGTTCTTTTCGTATTATTGTTCTCAAACTGCTAACTGACAAGCCAAGATTGTAATCTACACCCTCTTTAAAAGCATACAGCTTAGCCAATTTATCAGTTCTATCATGCATCTGAAGACCAATGTGAGATGGAATCCACAGCATGTGCACTCTCTACTATCAACAATCCTACCATACCTGTGTCTGGCTTCTGGCACAAGCATGCCTCAATTTATACTTAATGAGTTGAGAGCATTTATGGATGACAGTGAATCAGTTACAATTAAAGAGTCAACCTTAGAAACATGGACGCATTTGAGGGTAAGGAGTATGGCAAACAGTTCTGTCTGAAGGGTAGAGGCCCAGTTATTGATGCGTGCTCCAATTTCTTGAAGAGTAGCAGCAGTGGTACTGGGGTGATGTAGACGAGACCCATATAGGAGTGGCAGCAGTGGTAGTGGAGTGACGTAGACGAGGCCCACACAGGGGTGGCAGCAGTGGTTGTGGGGTGACGTAGACGAAAAACACACAGGAGTGGCAGCAGTGGTAGTGGGGTCACGTAGAAGAGACCCACACAAGAGTAGTAGTGGGGTCACGTAGAAGAGACCCACACAGGGGTGGCAGCAGGGGTAGTGGGATGACGTAGAAGAGACCCACACAGTAGTGGCAGCAGTGGTAGTGGGGTCACTTAGAAGAGACTTACACGGGAGTGGCAACAGTGGTAGTGGAATCACGTTGAAGAGACCCACACTGGAGTGGCAGCAGTGGTAGTGGGGTGACGTAGACGAGACCCACACAGTAGTGGGGTGACGCAGAAGACCCACACAGCAGTGGGGTGACGCAGAAGAGACCCACACAGGAGTGGCAGCAGTGGTAGAGGGGTGACGTAGAAGAGACCCACACAATAGTGACAGCAGTGGTAGTGGGGTCACGTAGAAGAGACTCACACAGGAGTGGCAGCAGTGGTAGTGGGGTCACGTAGAAGAGACCCACACAAGAGTGGAATGAGTGGTAGTGGGGTGACGTAGAAGAGACCCACACAAGAGTGACAGCAGTGGTAGTGGGGTGACGTAGACGAGACCCACACAAGAGTGACAGCAGTGGTAGTGGGGGGACGTAGAAGAGACCCACACAGGGGTGGCAGCAGTGGTAGTGGAGTGACGTAAACGAGACCCACACAGGAGTGGTAGTGGGGGACGAATAAGAGACCCACACAAGAGTGACAGTAGTGGTAGTGGGGTGACGTAGAAGAGGCCCACATAAGAGTGGCAGCAGTAGTAGTGGGCTGACGTAGAAGAGAACTACACAGGAGTGGTAGTGGGGTCACGTAGGAGAGACCCACACAGGAGCGGCAGCAGTGGTAGTGCGGTCACGTAGGAGAGACCCACACAGGTATTGGCAACCTTTTAAATTCCATTACCATCACCTCACACCAGACCCCGCCAGGGAGAAGTTGAGTTAGTCCACGATAACTGCAGGACGGAACTGAGGGAGTGGGCAGGGGGCGTTATTAGTGGGGACTGGGGAAGGGGGCGTTAAGGAACTGAAGAAGTGGGCAGGGGGCGTTAAGGGACTGAGAGAGTGGGCAGGGGGCGTTAGGACTTGTGGGACTTAGAAAGTGGGCAGACGGTGTTAGAAGTGAGGGCAGAAGGAGTATACAGAGGGAGTTATGAGTGGGGGTCCGAGGGAGTAGACACAGGGCGTTTGTGAGTTGAGGATCCGAGAGAGTGGGCAGAAGGTGTTATAAGGGGGGTCCGAGGGAGTAGGCAGAGGGCATTAGGAGTGGGGGGATTAACGGAGTGGGCAGAGGGCGTTAGGAGTATGGGACTGAGGGAGTTGGCAGAGGGTGTTATGAGTGGGTGAACTGAGGGAGTGGGCAGAGGGCATTAGGAGTGGCGGGATTAACTGAGTGGGCAGAGGGCGTTATGAGTGAGGGAGTGGGCAGTGGGCGTTAGGAGTGGGAGGCTGAGGGTGTTAGGAGTGGGATGGGCTGAGGGTGTTAGGAGTGGGGTGGACTTAGGGTGTTAGGAGTGGGGTGGTCTGAGGGTGTTAGGAGTGGGGTGGTCTGAGGGTGTTAGGAGTGGGGAGGCTGAGGGTGTTAGGAGTAGAGTGGGCTGAAGGTGTTAGGAGTGGAGTGGGCTGAGGGTGTTAGGAGTGGGGTGGGCTGAGGGTGTTGGGAGTGGTGTGGGCTGAGGGTGTTAGGAGTGGGGTGGACTGTGGGTGTTAGGAGTGGGGTGGGCTGAGGGTGTTAGGAGTGGAGTAGGCTCAGGGTGTTAGGAGTAGGGTGGGCTGAGGATGTTAGGAGTGGGGTGGGCTTAGGGTGTTAGGAGTAGGGTGGGCTGAGGGTGTTAGGAGTGGGGTGGGCTGAGGGTGTTAGGAGTGGTGTGGCCTAAGGGTGTTAGGAGTCGGGTTGGCTGAGCGTGTTAGGAGTGGTGTGGCCTGAGGGTGTTAGGAGTTGGGTGGGCTGAGGATGTTAGGAGCGGGGTGGGTTGAGGGTGTTAGTAATGGAGTGGGCTGAGAGTGTTAGAAGTGGGGTGGGCTGAGGGTGTTAGTAATGGAGTGGGCTGAGAGTGTTAGGAGTGGGGTGGGCTGAGGGTGTTAGTAATGGAGTGGGCTGAGGATTTTAGGAGGGGGCTGAGGATGTTAGGAGGGGGGTTGAGTGTGTTAGGAGTGGGGGCTGAGGGAGTAGGTTAAGTGTCTCTTTGTTCCATGCAAAGAGTACATAACCTTTATTCGGAGCATGTTAAACACACCCACATAGGCTCCCCTCCAACCAGCGAACCATCATTAAGGGTTTGGCGATGGGGCCCCATCATCAAATCAACGACTCGGTTCAGCCAATTATAATGCGAGTTTGACAATGGCAAAGGTGACGTGGATACCACTCACAGTTTGTCATTGGAATTCCTGCATTGAGCTGGTTGTGGAAGGTTGTCTGTCTTTTGGCTGCTGTTTTGCCTTGACAACCGTGGCGTGCACTAAATACTACTCTTTCTGTATATAGTGTACATATGTGTAAAGCCCTTTTCTATTTACTTGGTGAAAGAAAAGACAAAAGTCTTATATAATCATTGCTTGGTAAAGGAAATACAAATTCAAAGCATTTTCTACTGTGTTTCTTTGCTCCAAGCTCCCTTTTACACTCAGGTTAACAGGCCATTGAAACCGAGGTTGTAATATGGGGGCCTGTCCGGGAGAAAAATTCTGGCTAATAAAAATTATCCAGTACCCCCTGACAGGAAATCCCTTCAATGTTTTCTAGGGATGGTAGGGTTTTATAGAAGATTCTGTAAAAAAATTGCAGATATTATTGCACCTCTAACCTCACTTACCAGTCACAAAGTTCCCTTTAATTGGACCCCAGAATGTCAAGATGCTTTTACGAAAGCAAAGAGATTACTTTGTACTGCATCCATTCTGTTGTCTCCAGACTTTTCAAAATCTTTTTCTTTGCAGAGTGATGCTTGTGAGTCTGGGGTGGGGGCAGTGCTTCTGCAATCTGGGGATGATGGATTGCAGCCTGTTGCATATTTTTGGCCAAATACCAACCACACCAGAGGGCCTACTCCACTATAGAGAAGGAGGCCCTGGCTCTCCTACTGGCATTAGAGCATTTTGATGTCCACGTTGGCCAGTCCTCACAGGTGGTCACCATCTACAGCGACCACAACCCTCTGGTGTATATCCAACACAGGAAAAACAACAATACCAGACTCATGCGTTTGAGTATTAGGTTGCAACCCTACAATGTAAAAATTATACACATCGCTGGCAAAAATAATACTCTAGCTGATGTGTTGTCCAGAAGTCATTGCATTTAGTTAGGATGTGTTAGGAACTTTGGGTGGAACCAGCCCTTTTTTTTCCCCTAGTGGGTTTTTTTTTTTTTAGTGAGGAGGTGCCCTGCTACCAACAACAGGCACCTTGGACCTACACTAGCCCTACCGTCTGCTGTCTCACTCTTAAGTTTAAAGCCGGACTTTGTCTCGAGAAAAGTTTAGCTTTATCTAATGAGCGGGATGGTTGAGGGGAAAGGCGGTCCCATTATTATAATGTGCCATGGCAGCACTCTACCCATTTGAGGTGGAAGCCTAGTCCTGAGCCCTCTTGGGGTGGGGGTGTTGCATGCAAAGAGTATGTAACCTTTATTTGGAGCATGTTAAACACACCCACATAGGCTCCCCTCCAACCAGCGAACCATCGTTAAGGGTTTGGCGATGGGGCCCCATCATCAAATCAACGACTCGGTTCAGCCAATTATAATGCGAGTTTGACAATGACAAAGGTGACGTGGATACCACTCACAGTTTGGCATTGGAATTCCTGCATTGAGCTGGTTGTGGAAGGTTGTCTGTCTTTTGGCTTCTGTTTTGTTTTGACAACCGTGGCGTGCACTAAATACTACTCTTTCTGTATATAGTGTACATATGTGTAAAAAGCCCTTTTCTCTTTACTTGGTGAAGGAAAAGACAAAAGTCTTATATAATCATTGCTTGGTAAAGGAAATACAAATTCAAAGTATTTTCTATTGTGTTTCTTTGCTCCAAGCTCCCTTTTACACTCAGGTTAACAGGCCATTGAACCTGAGGTTGTAATACTCTTTAAAACGTTTTTCTTACACACCTGACGACACTGTAGGACAGAAGGAATAGGGGGGACATCATAACGACGTATAAAATACCAAGAAGAATTGACAAGGTGGACAGGGCTGGAATGTTTCAGAGATGAGACACAACAACAAGGGGTCACAACTGGAAGCTGAACACTCAGATGAGTCACAGGGATGTTAGGAAATATTTCTTTAGTCATACAGTTGTCAGGAAGTGGAACATTCTGGATAGTGATGTAGTGAGGCAGGATCCATACATTGCTTTAAGAAGAGGTACCATAAAGCTCAGGAACTATGTGAGATCAGTGAAGAGGCGAGGCCAGGAACTATGAATCGACCCTTGCAACCACCCTAACTTCCTCAGCTCACTCACCCTCCCGTCCACTCCTACACACAGATCGCTTGTTCTATCTAGGCTGGAATATTGCTGCACACTAACTGCACCTTTCAAGGCGGGAGAAATTGCTGACCTTGAAAATGTGCAGAGAACCTTCACCGCACGCATAACTGCGATAAACCACCTCAACTACTGGGAACGCTTGAAGTTCCTAAACCTGTACTCTCTAGAACGCAGGCGGGAGAGATACATTATTATATACACATGGAAAATTCTCGAGGGCTTAGTACCAAACTTGCACACAAAAATCACTCCCTACGAAAACAAAAGACTCGGCAGGCGATGTAACATCCCCCCAATGAAGAGCAGGGGTGCCACTAGCACGTTGAGGGACAACACAATAAGTGTCAGGGGCCCAAGATTGTTCAACTGCCTCCCAGCATACATCAGGGGGATTACCAACAAACCCCTGGCTGTCTTCAAGCAGGCACTGGACAGGCACCTAAAGTCGGTACCTGACCAGCCAGGCTGTGGTTCGTACGTTGGACTGCGTGTGGCCAGCAGTAACAGCCTGGTTGATCAGGCTCTGGTCCAACATGAGGCCTGGTCACGGACCGGGCCGCGGGAGCGTTGACCCCTGGAATTCTCTCCAGGTAGACACAAACCCGAATTACGTATTTATTATGCTTTTTTTCCACTCTGAGTAATTTTAAGTTAATCACACCAGAATTACACTTAACTCGAGCCTAACACACACAGATGCCTACTGACGTTCAAACTGTTACTTTTCCAAACCCGGGTCGTAGGCTGGGTTGGGATTGCAGGGTAGGGAAGGCAGGGTAGGGAAGGCAGGGTAGGAAAAGCAGAGTAGGGAAGGCAGGGTAAAGAAGGCAGGGTATGGATGGCAGGGAAGGAAAGGCAGAGTAGGGAAGGCAGGGTAAAGAAGGCAGGGTATGGATGGCAGGGTAGGGAAGGCAAGGTAGGGAAGGCAGGGCTGTTTTCTCGGGACTCTTGGTTTATTAATATAAATTAAGTGATGACGGTATAGGTCTCCCACTACATGTCTAACACATGTTGATCGTTCAACACCTGTGTACATTGTTGTCAGTGCTGCGATGATTTACCCGGTGACGTTTATTTGAGTAGGTAAAATTGGTCAATTAGCAAGAACTCATTTAAAATTAAGTCCTTTCTAAAATTTTCTCTTATAGTACGTTTAAAGATCTATTTTTTTTAATTTATGTTAATGTACCAAAAGAACTTTAAAAAACTTACCTAACCTTATTATAGCAAGCGCAATTTAATTTAGCCTAATACAACTAATACAACTAATAGGGAAGATTCATTGATAGTCATTTATTAAGACTTAATCTGATGTCATAGACTATATGATTTTAAATAATCAATTTACTGCTAAGGTTCCTTAGCTGAGGTGAGCTTATTTGGGTCACAGCTGGTGTGACTGATGAAAGCATGAAGAGAAGTACTGTACTGGGTCTTCACCAGACCACAGTGACTGATGAAAGCATGAAGAGAAGTACTGTACTGGGTCTTCACCAGACCACAGTGACTGATGAAAGCATGAAGAGAAGTACTGTACTGGGTCTTCACCAGACCACAGTGACTGATGAAAGCATGAAGAGAAGTACTGTACTGGGTCTTCACCAGACCACAGTGACTGATGAAAGCATGAAGAGAAGTACTGTACTGGGTCTTCACCAGACCACAGTGACTGATGAAAGCATGAAGAGAAGTACTGTACTGGGTCTTCACCAGACCACAGTGACTGATAAAAGCATGAAGAGAAGTACTGTACTGGGTCTTCACCAGACCACAGTGACTGATGAAAGCATGAAGAGAAGTACTGGACTGGGTCTTCACCAGACCACAGTGACTGATGAAAGCATGAAGAGAAGTACTGTACTGGGTCTTCACCAGACCACAGTGACTGATGAAAGCATGAAGAGAAGTACTGTACTGGGTCTTCACCAGACCACAGTGACTGATGAAAGCATGAAGAGAAGTACTGTACTGGGTCTTCACCAGACCACAGTGACTGATGAAAGCATGAAGAGAAGTACTGTACTGGGTCTTCACCAGACCACAGTGACTGATAAAAGCATGAAGAGAAGTACTGTACTGGGTCTTCACCAGACCACAGTGACTGATGAAAGCATGAAGAGAAGTACTGGACTGGGTCTTCACCAGACCACAGTGACTGATGAAAGCATGAAGAGAAGTACTGTACTGGGTCTTCACCAGACCACAGTGACTGATGAAAGCATGAAGAGAAGTACTGTACTGGGTCTTCACCAGACCACAGTGACTGATGAAAGCATGAAGAGAAGTACTGGACTGGGTCTTCACCAGACCACAGTGACTGATGAAAGCATGGAGAGAAGTACTGGACTGGGTCTTCACCAGACCACAGTGACTGATGAAAGCATGAAGAGAAGTACTGTACTGGGTCTTCACCAGACCACAGTGACTGATGAAAGCATGAAGAGAAGTACTGTACAGGGTCTTCACCAGACCACAGTGACTGATGAAAGCATGAAGAGAAGTACTGGACTGGGTCTTCACCAGACCACAGTGACTGATGAAAGCATGAAGAGAAGTACTGTACTGGGTCTTCACCAGACCACAGTGACTGATGAAAGCATGAAGAGAAGTACTGGACTGGGTCTTCACCAGACCACAGTGACTGATGAAAGCATGAAGAGAAGTACTGTACTGGGTCTTCACCAGACCACAGTGACTGATGAAAGCATGAAGAGAAGTACTGGACTGTGTCTTCACCAGACCACAGTGACTGATGAAAGCATGAAGAGAAGTACTGGACTGGGTCTTCACCAGACCACAGTGACTGATGAAAGCATGAAGAGAAGTACTGGACTGGGTTTTCACCAGACCACAGTGACTGATGAAAGCATGAAGAGAAGTACTGGACTGGGTCTTCACCAGACCACAGTGACTGATGAATGCATGAAGAGAAGTACTGTACTGGGTCTTCACCAGACCACAGTGACTGATGAAAGCATGAAGAGAAGTACTGTACTGGGTCTTCACCAGACCACAGTGACTGATGAAAGCATGAAGAGAAGTACTGGACTGGGTCTTCACCAGACCACAGTGACTGATGAAAGCATGAAGAGAGGTACTGTACTGGGTCTTCACCAGACCACAGTGACTGATGAAAGCATGAAGAGAAGTACTGTACTGGGTCTTCACCAGACCACAGTGACTGATGAAAGCATGAAGAGAGTACTGACTGGGCCTTCACCAGACCACAGTGACTGATGAAAGCATGAAGAGAAGTACTGTACTGGGTCTTCACCAGACCACAGTGACTGATGAAAGCATGAAGAGAAGTACTGTACAGGGTCTTCACCAGACCACAGTGACTGATGAAAGCATGAAGAGAAGTACTGACTGGGTCTTCACCAGACCACAGTGACTGATGAAAGCATGAAGAGAAGTACTGGACTGGGTCTTCACCAGACAACAGTGACTGATGAAAGCATGAAGAGAAGTACTGTACTGGGTCTTCACCAGACCACAGTGACTGATGAAAGCATGAAGAGAAGTACTGGACTGGGTCTTCACCAGACCACAGTGACTGATGAAAGCATGAAGAGAAGTACTATACTGGGTCTTCACCAGACCACAGTGACTGATGAAAGCATGAAGAGAAGTACTGGACTGGGTCTTCACCAGACCACAGTGACTGATGAAAGCATGAAGAGAAGTACTGGACTGGGTCTTCACCAGACCACAGTGACTGATGAAAGCATGAAGAGAAGTACTATACTGGGTCTTCACCAGACCACAGTGACTGATGAAAGCATGAAGAGAAGTACTGGACTGGGTCTTCACCAGACCACAGTGACTGATGAAAGCATGAAGAGACGTACTGTACTGGGTCTTCACCAGACCACAGTGACTGATGAAAGCATGAAGAGAAGTACTGTACTGGGTCTTCACCAGACCACAGTTAGAGCCTCCCGCTCATCTTTGTATATTCATCGACACTTGTTTATTGTGACTTAATTTGAGTTCATATATGTTACGAAGTTAAGAAGAACTTACCTGTCTAGAGGTAAAGATAAAAGTTATTTAAAAATAAGACATCCTAAGCCCACTCATATTTCGTAAACTCCTACACAAAATGTTAAAAAGGTGGTCAATACTTTAGGTTTGACATCAGGAAGGACACACAAACTCACCTTAAGAAAAATATACATATATTCTACATAATACATACAGCGCAAAATCTGCCTTCAAAACATTTCACATATTACAAAATAAAATATATATTGCTATTACTAGTTAATTAAAGTTAGGCCATATGAAAATTACAAGTACCCCCCTTTCCCTCTCAGCCGGCTTCCAGCCTTCAGGTAAAAAATATTATTTCTGTAGCCACATAGGCCCCACATAAATACCAGGGCCATGCCCATGCTAGGGCCCACCTAAGAGTACAAGCAAAATCCCAAAATCAACCTACGTATAAGCATAACAACCAAAACAAAACACATCACATACTACTTAACTCAACCTCGCTGCATAACATCTTCCCAGTGACTGGTAGTCATGTTGTTCTTGATTCGCCGGTACTCTCCAGGCCCGGATCTTTTCCAGATGGTGACCCGGCCTTGGCTCCCTGTCTTGGGAGTGTCTTGAGAGCAATGTCTCCCATGGGAGGAGGTACAAGTACCACCTCATCTTCGGGACCAACTGTCCCCAGGCCTAGCCCCATTCCCCGCCCTCACGGGGCTCATAGGGAGAAGCTAGGCCTCTGGTCTGCCATCTTCCCCGCCCCAGTGGGGCTCGTGGGAATGGCAGTCTTGTGAGCTACCGGTGGTAGCAAGCTCTGGCTCTGGCACCTTCCCCGCCCTAGGTGGGCTCATGGGAGAGGTGACGCCTTCTACACTGGTAGTCACTCACAGTTGATCGTCTAATACCTGTCCAACTGTCTGTGCCTAATACGTGTCCACCCAAAACTCTGACATTATTTATACATTTATGAATCACTTTTTCCTTACAATATAAACTCCTTATTTTATATACAATTTATTACAACAATGCAGAAGCTTACATAAAAGCCGCCACCACCAGACCACAGGTCTCACTCAGCTAGTTGTAGCCACTCGGATGCAGCTAGTCAAAAGGAAGAAAAAAAAAAAAAGGAAAATTACCGTAAGGTCTTAGGAAACAGGAATAAACATCACGAAAAATAAGAAAACTGCATCATTATAACAATCACTCATCCTTACCTTACTTGCCTTGGTACACAACTCAGAGTTATAAACACAAAACACTCACCTTCACCACAATGAGCACTGCTGACTCGCACACATGTGAGACACGTTTGACGTAAAAGTGATCAAGTTTTACATCAAATGAGTCGACATGACAACACAGTGCTGGCCACACACCATACAACCTTATACACTACTGAATGGATTACCTCTGTACAACATATTTCCACATAAATACGTAAAATTAACCTTGTTTACATCAGTAAAAATAAAATTATAAATTGAGAAACTCTTTATCTCTTTAAACAGCATTAGTAGCACAACTATCTGCTTGCAATAGATACAAGCAATGTTGAAAAAACAGGCACAAAATATAAGTGACTTTTCATAAAAAAAAAGTAAACATTAATAAGTCTAGAAAGAGTGGAAAGATTTGACAAGTCTACATATTAATTACTACATTATCAATCCTGAGTCTCAGCAATTTTTAATAAGCAAAATTGGCTATGCAAAACACACCTATGAGAGAAATAGGAGGGAAAAGTATCAGACTCAGAAATAAAAAATGGGTAGTCACACAAAAATTTTGTTGGTGGGACTGTAGTCGTAAAGAAAACAATGGAGTCATCATTGAAGGCCCTCAGAAGGTGGGCCTCCCAGGCCTTCACCTACACTGTCATTCCAAAAAACCCTGGAGTCATCCTGTATTGGTGATCCAGAAAAACAGGTAGGTCCTGGAGAAACAAAACATCCAATACACCCAGCATCACTATCGTGACCCAGCATCACCAGCACCTCATAAACCGAAATCCTTTGATCCAACAAACCATAGGACCCCAATAAAAAACACACAGGTGAGGCATACCACCTAGCACCTAAAAAAAAAAAAAGCATACCTTACCTTGGCATGTAAACTGGCGTGACCACCACCAAAACATACAAACTAGGGAAATCCGATACCCCCACCACCACCTCAACTCGCTTCTCTCCTCTAAGTAGCTAGAGATGTCATTTACTCGCCCACTGCAAAACAAGAGCAGATAAGTGATCTACATACTACATTATTTACACACGATTAGATTTTTTTTAGATTTTGCCACCGAAGTGGCTAGTTTATTGATCGTTAGTTTGATATCTTTATTATGCACCCCATACCCATCCTGTGGGCGGTAGTCAAAAGATTACAGAGGCACATAATGGGTCCAGGGACTGGACCTCAAAGTTTGATAGCTGAGCAAGTTACAAAGGTAATGAACTCAGATGGTCACAATCATGACAAGTTACAAAGGTATTTGCAGATTACAGAGATATATATAGGGTCCAGAGACTGGGCCCCAAAGTTTTGATAGCTGAACAAGGTACAATGGTAATGAATTCACTAGTTACAAGTAATTTATTGTGCACCCCATATCCATCCTGTGGACGGTAGCGCAAGAGCATATGGATACACAAAAGGCCTAGGCACTAGGCCCCAAAAGGGTTAATAATTGTACATTTGGATTTATATCTACTTTTCACTTATCTGTTACAAGCAAATTTAGGAAATTTGCTTAGTATAACTGGTATCTTATTTTCATTAATAAGATATCTTGACATGTCACATAGGTTATTATACTGTCTATCTCTATATTCCTCAATAAGTGGACAATTCAGCACATAGTGTTCAAGACAGTGAACATATGCCTGATCACATAATTTGCATTTAGTTTGATCATTATCTGTGTCTCCCAAACTGCCAGAAGTACTTGTAGCCAAGCCTAAGCCTGGCCACTACAACATCAGTCAGACATTGTATCACCAACTATAATATTTTTTCCCTTCACATAACGAATCATTGAGTTCAGAGGTTGGAGGAACAAAGCCCACCTAGTGAGTCTTTGATTGTGGTTCCTCATTAGGTAAAGGAAACGTAAAGGACTGTGGTCACTATACTCAGTAACAAGATGAGGAGATTCTGGCTATTTAAGCCAGTTTTGTTGATACTTAAACAGAGAGAAATTGCTCATAGTAACAATTCTGCGACCTCTCGCAACAATACAGGAAACACCAATACCACAGGCATCCCTTTGCAAAACCCAAGCTGTGTAAACCAAGTGTACAAAAAAATCTTGACATTTCATGTCACACACAAATTTCAAGTACATAAAGAGTACATTTGGCATTACAGACATGGAGATGTCACTGGTACACAGGGTCATGGAAATCAAATAACCCTGCCACACTTTTAGTTACTCACAAATTTTGCATCTCCTAGTGCATCAGTGATATTCTTCCTAAGAGGAAACCTGTCAGCCTTAGTTATTAAATTTAACTCGCGGCAGTGCCATCTAGTGTGAGGCCCGTGAGAGGCAATGTCCAATGACTCTCGTTGGGTACAGTCAAAATATCATGGAAAAAAAACGTCACCTCTTCTTTCATGCACCACTTTTCATTCAAATTCGTTTCACACAGGTTAGTTTAGTTTAATATCTTTATTATGCACCCCATACACATCCTGTGGGCGGTAGTCAAAAAGATTACAGAGGTACATAATGGGTCCAGGGACTGGGCCCCAAAGTTTTGATAGCTGAACAAGTTACAAAGGTAATGAACCATTCACGTTAGGGACTGTTGAATTTGCACACCTTCCCTAATATTAACCTCATGGGAATTCAACTTTCCCCATTTACAGTCATCTCAAAACAACTCTACAAAGTTCCACGGTGGCTGAACCAACTCTCCAACCCTTTTCTCAGTAAAGCCAAACATTACATATTCCGAAGTCTTGCACAACGTTGACATTTCTTAAATACTCATCTGTCATTACAATCACATTACTATTTTGCACAAGTTTGCCTTTCACTGTAACACTGGCCATTCCAGATTTCTGATACGGCTTTAAATCCTTTAAGCCGTTTATGTACACATTACACTCAGTCCTTTGTTGCTCAGGTGTGTGGATTTTATTACTTACGTCAGAGACCTTATACACCATCAAGAACAACTCACTGCGCCTTGCTGTCAAAACATTCCCAGGAATCAGCTCCAATGCCAGCACCTGCTTTCCAGCCTTCAGAGTATGTATCACCACCATACGGTCCCAGAGTGTCATACTGATCAGACTGGCAGGCTGGTTCACTGGTACCATCCATCTCATATGAGCCAATCAGTTTCTGAAACGAGAAAAATGCTCCGAGGGGAAAGAATCACCATCCTCACCCAGCCAGTAGCTCAATGATTCCAGAGTGCTACCCCGCACGGCAAATAAAAAGAGGGTGTGGCATGCAAAGAGTATGTTATATTTTATTCGGCGTATATCACACTTCCATATAGGCTGCCTCCCAACCAGCGAACCGGGTGCTAAGTGTTTAACGATAAATAGGGTACCCATCATTAAATCAGTACCTTGGTTCATTGGCCAATCACAGGCAAGCCCTTCAAAGCTGAAGCAACGTGGTTCACTTGTGCCAAGCAAACTGACAGACTTGCCTAGCTGCTGGTTAAGCACGGTGCACATCTGTCACCGTGGTGTACACTTACCATTTCTATCTGTACATATTGTACTTAGTGTATATACCTGTAGATATCTGGTGAAGGCAAATATACATTACAGTCTACTGCTGAGTTTTGTTTGCTCCATATTCCCATTACGACCAGGTCTCACAGGCCATTCTTACCTGTGTTTGTAATATGGGGGCCTATCCAGGAGCTGGAGCTCGAGCTAGTCTTGGTATTGTTCAGATTATATCGCTATTGCTTTTTATATTGCTTATCAGTCTCGCTACTGTGAGTATATATTGTAAGTCGTACTGTGCTATTGCTGCTTGTTGCGTGCATTGCAAACAGCGTTTTATAGTGGGTTATGCCACCAACAAGAGTGAGGCGGTCCGTGTCTCAGTATATTCTCCTAAATTTGCCCAAACTATCTGTACAGTGTTGCTGGCGAATTGCTCTTTGCATTGGTATAGAATGCCAACGAACTCTTACTGCTGCGCACCTTTGTGATGCTATTCATACTAAATTAAAGACTGAAGCAACTATGGTGCACCAAACTGAGGTATCTCCCGCTACACGAGCTGTTAATCGCCGATCTCCGTTAGGTTCTTTCGTAATGTGGGAGGGACAACACCAGAGCAATCAGACCAGCAGTCTCGTGAAGCAGGTGCTGCTTCGGGTTTGTCTTAGGGCGAGTCAGCTTCATTTGTGCTTGAGTTAGCTAAACTCAATTTTGAAACAACCAGAGAACAACGTACATTTTCAAAAGAGGAGTTTGATAGAGAGAAGGAGATGAGGCAATTTAAGCAGTGTTGGTGACAACTTTAGCGTGCAGAAAGCAGTGCCGTTAATACCTCGCTTTGTTGAGTCTGAACCTGAACAGCCTGAAAACCAGGCTCGTGTATTGAGGTGGCCTGGGAAGCACTGAGCAGCACTGGTGAATACAGCGTTGTACGGCGAAGCACAGGAGTTCACAGCTGTTTTGGATGATGAAAAATTTACTGATTATCAGGTTGTTAAATCAACGGTTCGTGGGGCAGTCGTCCAAGGCGGTCACAGTCTACAGTGATCACAATCCGCTTGTATACCTCAACCATGAAAAAACCACAAGACACGTCTGATGAGAGGGAGTCTCAGGCTGCAACTCAATAATATTAGAGTCGTACATATTGCCGGTAAGGACAATGTGCTGGTGGATACACTTTCCCGTGTTTAATTTAGGATGTGTTAGGGACCATATGGGTAGCTTAGCTCTTTTTTTCCCCTCTATAAATGTTTTTAAAATAATGTTGATGGGTTATTTTAGTGAGGGGACAATCTGCTGCCGTCCGCAGATGTCTTGAACCAATGTTAGTCCTACTGTCTGCTGTCTTGCTCTAGGATAGAGTTTGACTTTGAGTCTCGAGAAAAAGTTGAGCCCTATCTAAAGAGTTGGTGGTTGAGAGGAAAGGTGGTTCTTTCATTGTTCAGTGCCATGGCAGCACGCTACCCATGGAGGTGGAGGCCTAGGCCTGGCTATTAGAGCCCTTTTGGGGTGGAGGTATGGCATGCAAAGAGTATGTTACAATTTATTCGGCATATTTCACACTCCCATATAGGCTGCCTCCCAACCAGCGAACCGGGTGCTAAGGGTTTAACGATCAATAGGGTACCCGTCGTTAAATCAGTACCTTGGTTCACTGGCCAATCACAGGCAAGCCTGCCAAAGTTGAAGCAGCGTGGTTCACTTGTGAAAAGCAAATTGACAGACTTGCCTAGCTGCTGGGTTGAGCACAGTGCACACTCTCTGTCTTCTACTTTGCCATCTGTCACCGTGGTGTACACTTACCATTTCGGTGCCCCGTGGCCTGGTGGCAAAAGCTCTCACTTCACACGGTGTGTGTCCGGGTTCGATTCCCGGTGAAGGGGTGGAAACATCGGACGTGTTTCCTTACACCGGTTGTCTATGTTCACCCATCAGTAAAATGGGTACTTGGGTGTTAGTCTACTGGTGTGGGTAGCATCCTGGGACAAAACTGACTTAATTTGCCCGAAATGCTCTGCATAACCAAGCCCATGATGACATTCTTCAAATCACTTGTTCTCTCTAGGCTGGAATACTGCTGTACACTAACGGCCCCCTTCAAGGCTGGCGACATTGCAGACCTGGAGAGTGTACAAAGAACTTTCAGAGCACACATAAGTACGATAAAGCACCTAAATTACTGGGAACGGCGAGAGAGATACATGATAACATACACTTGGAAGGTCCTAGAGGGATTGGTACCAAACCTCCACACGAAAATCACTCCCTATGAAAGTAAAAGACTCGGCAGGAGATGCAACATTCCCCCGATGAAAAGCAGGGACGCCATGAGTACACTGAGAGACAACACCATAAGTGTCCGGGGCCCAAGACTGTTCAACTGCCTCCCAGCATACATTAGGGGGATTACCAATAGACCCCTGGCTGTCTTCAAGAAAGCATTGGACAGGCACCTAAAGTCAGTACCTGACCAACCAGGCTGTGGTCCGTACGTCAATTTGCGTGCGGCCGGCAGTAACAGCCTGGTTGATCAGACCCTGATCCACCATGAGGTCTGGTCTCAGACCGAGCCGCGGGGGCGTTGACCCCCGAAACCCTCTCCAGGTAAACTCCAGGTAAATAACAAGGGGCTTTCTATATAGTAGTATGTCGTTGATGTCAGCTAGGCCTGTATACCTTGTTTACCTGGAGTTTACCTGGAGAGAATTCCAGGGTCAACGCCCCTGCGGCCCGGTCTGTGACCAGGCCTCATGTTGGACCAGAGCCTGATCAACCAGGCTGTTACTGCTGGCCGCACGCAGTCCAATGTACGAACCACAGCCCGGCTGGTCAGGTACCGACTTGAGGTGCCTGTCCAGTGCCTGCTTGAAGACAGCCAGGGGTCTGTTGGTAATCCTCCTGATGTATACTGGGAGGCAGTTGAACAATCTTGGGCCCCTGACACTTATTGTGTTGTCCCTCAACGTGCTAGTGGCACCCCTGCTTTTCATTGGGGGATGTTACATCGTCTGCCGAGTCTTTTGCTTTCGTAGGGAGTGATTTTTGTGTGCAAGTTTGGTACTAAGCCCTCGAGAATTTTCCATGTGTATATAATAATGTATCTCTCCCGCCTGCGTTCTAGAGAGTACAGGTTTAGGAACTTCAAGCGTTCCCAGTAATTGAGGTGGTTTATCGCACTTATGCGTGCGGTGAAGGTTCTCTGCACATTTTCAAGGTCAGCAATTTCACCTGCCTTGAAAGGTGCAGTTAGTGTGCAGCAATATTCCAGCCTAGATAGAACAAGCGATCTGTAAAGTGTCAACATGGGCTTGGCATCCCTGGTTTTGAAGGTTCTCATTATCCATCCTGTCATTATTCTAGCAGATGCGATTGCTACGGTGTTATGGTCCTTGAAGGAGAGATCCTCTGACATGATCACTCCCAGGTCTTTGACATTAGTTTTTCGCTCTATTGTGTGGTTGGAATTAGTTTTGTACTCCGATGAGATTTTAATTTCCTCACGTTTTCCGTATCTGAGTAATTGAAATTTCTCATCATTGAACTTCATATTGTTTTCTGCAGCCCATTTAAAGATTTGGTTTATGTCTGCTTGGAGTCTTGCAGTGTCTTCAACGGTGGACACTGTCATGCAGATTCGGGTGTCATCTGCAAAGGAAGACACAGCACTGTGGCTTATATCCCTGTCTATGTCAGATATGAGGATGAGGAACAGGATTCCTCAGACATTACAATGTTGACCACTACTCTTTGTGTTCTACTTGTTAGGAAATTATAGATCCATCTACCAACTTTTCCTGTTATTCCTTTATCACGCATTTTGTGCGCTATTTCTCCATGGTCGCGCCTGTGGAAGGCTTTCGCAAAGTCTGTGTATACTACATCTGCATTTTGTCTGTCCTCCAGTGCATCTAAGACTTTGTCACAGTGGTCTAGTAGTTGGGATAAGCAGGAGCGGCCTGCTCTAAACCCATGTTGTCCTGGGTTGTGTTATTGATGGGCATCTAGGTGGGTGGCGATCATTGCAATTGCTTTACTGCCACCTTTATGGAGGGGGGCTATGTCTGTTGTTTTTAGTGAGTGTGGGATAACCCCTGTGTCTATGGTCTCTCTCCATAGAATGCTGAAGGCACGTGACAGGAGCCTCTTGCAGTTCTTGTTGAACACGGGGTTCCACGATTCTGGGCCTGGGGCAGAGTGTATGGGCATGTCATTTATTGCATTTTCGAAATCTTGTGGTTTTAGAATAATATCGGAGATTTTTTAATTGACCAAATTCTGAGTCTCGGTCATTAAAAATTCATTTAGATTTTCGATTCCTAGTTCGGTTAACGGCTCACTAAACACTGGACATATTGGGACTTTAGTACCTCACTTATTTCTTTGCTTTCATCTGTGTAAGTCCCATCTCGTCTAAGCAGCGGTCCAACACTAGATGTTGTTTTTGCCTTAGATTTGGCATAAGAAAAGAAATATTTTTTTTTTTTTTCAATTTCATTTATGGCTTTAAGTTCTTCCTAAGATTCTTGTCTCCTGTATGATTCCTTAAGCTTAAGTTCAATATCTACTATTTCTTTGACCAATGCCTTCATTTGTATTTCAGATATATTAACCACTTTCAGCGGCTCTGTGATTCTTCGCCTTCGCCTGTAAAGGGAGCATCTCTCTCTTTCTAGTTTACATCTTCTCTTCCTTTTTCTTAAAGGAATGTGCCTTGAGCATACCTCAAGTGCCACAGAGTTAATACTTTCTAAGCAAAGGTTCGGATCCATGTTGTTTAAGATATCCTCCCAGCTTGTTTTATTTAGGACATGGCTGACTTGATTCCACTGTATGTTCTTGTTATTGAAGCTGAATTTGGTAAAGGCGCTCATTTCTATCATTGGGTGCGACCTGCAGCAACAACCTGGTTGATCAGGCCCTGATCCACCGCGAGGCCTGGTCATGGACCTGGCCTCGGGTACGTTGGTCCCCAGAACGCCCTTCTGGTAGACTCCAGGTATCACAGCTTCACTCTCCTCGTAAAAACACTTTACAGCTTCATCAATCCTTGTTTGAATGACCCATACGGGTTTATCACTTCGTAAAATAAATTGCGATACTTACGTATGAAATACCTCAGATTCATTAACAACTATAAAATCAGTTATACATTTGAAAAGGCGGATAGATTAGCAGTGTGGGTAGCGTTACCTGACGCTACCCACACTGCTAACCTCTCCACCCGATATGTATAATTGAATTTATATTTGTGAATAAAACTGAGGACACTTGCAGCATTTCATCACCAACTGGCTACATGGACGGCGGTCTGCCGTTGATGGTCTTCACTACAGGGAGGGTCTGCCGTTGATGGTCTTCACTACAGGGAGGGTCTGCCGTTGATGGTCTTCACTACAGGGAGGGTCTGCCGTTGATGGTCTTCACTACAGGGAGGGTCTGCCGTTGATGGCTTCACTACAGGGAGGGTCTGCCTGATGGTCTTCACTCAGGAGGGTCTGCCGTTGATGGTCTTCACTACAGGGAGGGTCTGCCGTTGATGGTCTTCACTACAGGGAACACAAGGGCTGTGTGACGCTGTGTCAACAAGGACTCAACTAACTTGCACTAACCTCATGCAATCATCACAGAGTTAGTTCAGCGCTCTACTACCCCTGTCCTCGTACACTGCGTCCAGCCTTGCACTAAATGCTCCACATTATGATCTAGATAATGCTACATTTTGACGGTGTTTACCACGAGAGCACAGCTACGCAGCTTCAGGTACGGAAACCTCACTGTTACTGTGTATTACACTACGAACATTTCTTTGTACAAGAAAAAGTTTTTAAAAGTCTAATTTTGTGATAATTCTAATAATAAAATGCAATAAATATAATTATTTCTTATAATAACAACAATAATAATAATAATAATAATAATAATAATAATAATAATAATAATAATAATAAATTACTATATGTGATATTGGTTTGCCTTTGGCTATTTAAATCGCATTGCGACTCACTAACCTCACCATATTCTATGTGAAAAGCTATGAATTGTGTCTCCTCGAAGATGAGCAAAGTCTGGGTTAGCAGTACATACCTCAACCATAACGTTGTCTTCTCTCTGACGGAAGAAGTTTGTTCCCTCTTAGTGTCCTTACAGTGAGAATTAAAACTAAAGGAATCTTACAGGAATCAAGAAACGAGGGAAGAACTAAATGCCATAACTGAAATTGAAGGGGTAGCTAACAGTGTGAGCATCAACTTCTTTATTTGTTGACCGATTGCACTCATTCTTGGTGTACTATTAGAAGCTTATATAGAAGGAGCTGTGACGAAGTTTCAATAAAATCGGACAAAAAGCAAATGAACCACGCAAGATTTACTAAAAATTATACTTAGGAGTAAGCTCCTCCGAAGTGGTAGTTGGAAAAGTGGTTTTGACACTTCTGCTGATAGAACACGTACAAACTATGCTATTTGCTCTTAAGTGTCTGCACACTGTAGGCAAAGCATAATATTCTTACCATCTTATGAACAAGAGATTGTAATAACTCACTACAATGGATAGATTACAATTTTTTTCATGGAACATTGCTTTCACCAGGAAGCGGTTGCCTGACTTACATCATATTAGTGCAACCAAGAATATTGATGTCATCTGTTTGCAGGAATGTAGACTGAAAGAAGGAGTACCTCCACTAAAGTTGTCTGGATATGCAGCTTATAACTTAAGGTCAACCAGCTGTTGTTTGATGTATGTCAGAAAGAACTTGCCACATTCACTCCTTACCCTGCAGAGTCAAGTAAACATGCAGTATCATGGTGTCAGAGTATACGCAGGCGATTTTTCCATAAACATTTTTAATCTTTATGCCGCAGTGAACCAGCTTCGACCTGATGCTTTACCAGATCGCATCAATATTGAACCTACCCTCATACTTGGGGACTTTAATGCCAGACATAAGAATATTGGTGGGTCTATAACAAACACCACTGGAACTAAACTAGTGAAATTTCTAAATGAGCATGATAATGTTCGTATTGTAGGCACTACTGAGCCCACTCACATATATGGAGGCATACTAGATCTGTGCCTTGGATTTAATACATCATATACGATGCATGACTCTGTCATAGTTGATGATCTTCTATCTGATCACTTCCCAAGACTCACAACTGTCAATCTTGATCATATCTCCAGCAACCAAGGAGCTAAATACAGAAGGAGGAAACTTATTCTCAACCCAGAACACAGAGACAACTTTATTAACCACTTAGATCAATGGTATAAAAATTACGAGCCAACTGGCACACAAAAATTCAATGATGATCTAGTTACCACTATTGGGACTGTACTCACAGATAAAGTGGGCAGGAAAAGAAAACATAAACCTTCCACTAGAAATGACAATAAAATCCAATGTAAATATTATAATGACCCACAGCTACGGAATCTAACACATGCAGCTAGGAGGATTGGTAAAGCATACCGTGAGTGTAGAACCCCAGACCTTCTCAGAACATTCCAAGCTGCACTAACAAATGCAAGAAATAGAAAGCAAGAACTTAGGCAACATGAATGGGAACAATTCGTTAGTGGATTAAATAGGTCTACCCCTTTAAGTCTGGCATGGAAAGGTATAAATAAAATAACCAGGAAAAAGACTGGCAATGTTGCTCATCCCTTTCCACTTGAAAAAGCAAATGACCTCATAAATGACTGGTCCAAAATCTCCAGGCATGAAAACCTGCCATCTCATATTAGAGAAAACTTAGAGAGTGCTTCTGAAGAAATGTTGAAACTGATTAATTTTATGAGCCAAAATATTGATGAGAGTGATTGCCTCTTCACCGAGTATGAATTAGATAACGCATTAACTAAAGGTATCAACTGCTCCTGGAGAGGATGGTATAACCTATGATATTCTCAGAACTTTAAGGCACGTGCCTAATAATCTTTTGTTAGCACTTAATAATACCAGTTACATTGAGGGAATTCTTCCTACTTCCTGGACCAATAGTCTCATTGTGCCTATCCCTAAGCACCAACAGCCTGATACATTTAGACCGATCTCCTTAACTAGTTGTCTTTGTAAAATTTTTGAAAGAATGATACTTAACAGACTGTACTATAGAATCAGACACCAACTCTCCCCCTCCCTCTATGGGTTCATGAAAGGTAAGAGTGTGCAGAATTGTATCTCCACCTTTCTCACCTCACACACCTCTACTAGTTTTACCACATTTCTTGATCTAAAATCTGCATTTGATATCGCGAACAGAACTGTTATACTACATGAACTATCCAAAATGAATATTGGTGGTAGCCTACTCTGCTGGATAATAGGATACCTGTCAAACAGAGTATCCTCTGTCCTCTACCAAGGCTTCAGAAGCGAGTCTAAAGAAATGTCCCTAGGTACACCGCAGGGAGGAGTTCTCAGTCCCATGCTATTTAATATTCTGATTAATGCTCTCCTGAATGCTCTACCTGCCTCACCTAAACATATAGCTATAAGCTATGCTGATGACATCATGATCCATACAACAGGGCATAAAAAGATGAGTACCGTTCTTAATGAAGTTCAAGCAATTTGTAATCGACTAGGCCTCGTAATATCTTCCTCTAAAACTAAGATATTAACAAGCAAACGACATCTCCCACCCATCTATTTGCAGGGTGAAAACATTAGCTACGTTAAAACTTACAGATATCTTGGTGTAGATGTACCCTTTAACAAATCTACTATACCACAACTAAATAAAAAATGCAAAGATAGACTAAATGCTCTTAAAGCTGTTGCTGGCTACAACCCCAACTATGGTGCTAATGTGAGAATCGTGAGAATGATGTACATAGCCTATATTAGGTCCTTAATTTATTATGCTGCTCCCATGTTGATATTAGCTAGAGAAAGTTCTCTCCGACCCTTGGAGTTAATGCAAATGAAGCTTCAGAATTATTCTTGGCTGTCCCAAATCTACAAAGGTTCTTAATATGAGGAAGGAGCTTGGTATTACTAGTATCAGTGATAGGATTGTTGAGATTAACACTGTACTTGGTATTAAAATGTTAAGAAATGAACCAGACACTGTCACAATGAAGTAAATACTCACAGATCTAAATGGATATTGAAAACATGCAATTACATTAAGTTTTTCAACCTGCATGAATTGTATCACTGTAGGCAACAAGAGCATTTCACCCCTCCATGGAAGATGTGTTCATTTAATATCACATACCTGCAAGTCCCTCCCAAGAAGCTCAGTGCTAGTAATCCCTTCCTTAAATCACTTGTTAAAGCAACTGCTCAAGAAGAAATTTCTCGCCTAGCTGGTAGTAATAAGTTATCTCAAGTTATATACACTGATGGATCTAAACAGGAGTCTTCTGGCAGGGCTGCATCTGCTCTGGTTGCCACCTCCCTAGTTAAGAACAATAATAAATCTGTTGAACTAGGCATAATAATTAACAACTGGGCTTCTACACTGCAAACTGAATTGTTTGCAATCCTAATGGCACTGAAGCTAACTTATGACACTGAGCTTGACTCTAACATCATTACTGATTCTATGTCATCATTGAAGGCTCTTGAATCATATAATGACTATAACAACATGCTCATTGGAGAAGCCAGGTATAGATACTCAAAAATCCGAGACAAAGGAATTAATGTACAATTGATATGGATTCCATCACACATTGGATTACTCCTTCATGATAAAGTTGATATGTTAGCCAAGAAGAGCACCCAGAAGGAGAATGTAGAATATAACTTTGGTATATCTGTGTCTAGCATTAGGAATAATATTAGGAGAGAACTAAATAATGAAAATGATTGCTATAGGAATGCAGTTAGAAGCCTGAGTAGATCTATAAACCACTATGATAACATGAACATAGATAAGCATGTTTATGGAGCAACTTGCAATGTGAACAGACTGACTGATGTTGTAGTGGCCAGGCTTAGGCTTGGCTACAAGTACTTCTGGCAGTTTTTGAGACACAGATGATGATCAAACTAAATGCAAATTATGTGATCAGGCATATGGTCATTGTCTTGAACACTATGTGCTTAAATGTCCACTTATTGAGGAATATAGAGATAGACAGTATAATAACCTATGTGACATGTCAAGATATCTTATTCATGAAATAAGATACCAGTTACACTAAGCAAATTTCCTAAATTTGCTTGTAACAGATAAGTGAAATGTAGATATAAATCCAAATGTACAATTGTTAACCCTTTTGGGGCCTAGTGCCTAGGCCTTTTGTGTATCCATATGCTCTTGCGCTACCGTCCACAGGATGGATATGGGGTGCACAATAAACTAGCCACTTCGGTGGCAAAATCTAATCTAAGTCCATCGTGCAGCGTCTCCCAATTCTGTAATAAAGCTTATGTTCATTCTAAAATAAATACAGTTTGTAGGTTGCTTGACATTTAGCAAAATATCGGACTTTTATCCCCACACAAATCTGAAAATATTTCGGATACTTCAAAAAGGTACGCGTTCCCTTGTAAGGCAATCATTCTTCTATGTTTATTGTGAAAATCACGTCAATTCGTTCATTATTAATCCTGGGGTTCCCCCACAAAGGTAAATAACTTACTTCCGAGATAATGGCCGAAGCGCGCGCCAGCCCGAGTACTCGGAAAAAAAAAAAAAATCCCGAAAAAATACTTGTTTTTTCCACTCTTTTCATCATCTTTGAGTGTCTACTACAGTTGACCATCACTAGATTCGTTTTCTCTTATAATAGATATGTGAGAATGGAAAAATTACCTTTTCATGGTCGTGGCGACCCTTCCATTACCTGGCCATAGACCGTCATATTATGCCACATATTATTTATTCTGGTGTGTTTTTCATGTTTCTATGCTATTAAGATGTCGCCTTATGTCATAATAGATCAATTGTAGTAAGTAAATAAACATTATTATTGATATTAGCGTAAGAATAGAACAATTTGTTGGCTGGTGTGTGTTGGCAGCCACAACGTAATTTATGCCTTATCAGCACTTCTTCCCAGAGAAGGCTCCTGATTAGTTCTCAGACCATATTAGCCCCTCCCACTCTCCTATGATATCAAATAGTGAATTTGTATTATATTAGAGAGAAAAATATAAGAAATTGATAGAAAAAAAAACGGAAAAAAAAAAAAAATTTTGCCGCGTCAGCGCGCATGTTATGACAGGCGCCGTCACCATACATGTTATAAATTACTATAATTCCTTGTAGAAACATCGTATAATGATGAGAATTATACGAGGGTGTTGCCAGAAAGATAAGCTATTTTTCGGTAAGAAAAACTCAATTTTCGTAGTTTTTCATTTTTTTTTTTCTCAGTTAGTTTAATATCTTTATTATGCAGCCCATACCCATCCTGTGGGCGGTAGTCAAAAGATTACAGAGGTACATAATTGGTGCAGAGACTGGACTCCAAAGTTTTGATAGCTGAACAAGTTATAGCGGTAATGAACTAGATCTGGTCACAATCATGACAAGTTGCAAAGGTAATGAGCTCCAGGTAGAGCTGGTCACACTCATGACAAGTTACAAAGGTAATGAACTAGAGCTGGTCACAATCATGACAAGTTGCAAAGGTAATGAGCTCCAGGTAGAGCTGGTCACAATCATGACAAGTTGCAAAGGTAATGAGCTCCAGGTAGAGCTGGTCACACTCATGACAAGTTACAAAGGTAATGAACTAGAGCTGGTCACAATCATGACAAGTTGCAAAGGTAATGAGCTCCAGGTAGAGCTGGTCCCAATCATGACAAATTGCAAAGGTAATGAGCTCCAGGTAGAGCTGGTCACAATCATGACAAGTTGCAAAGGTAATGAGCTCCAGGTAGAGCTGGTCACAATCATGACAGTTACAAAGGTAATGAATCATAAACACGTCTATACATGGTAAACAAATGACAGAGTAATGAGCAATATTCTAGGGAATGCATCCATTGCCCTACTTAAACGGAATGGGTCTTCACAGATGACAGCAAGGAAATAAGTGAGTTACTAAAGTCACAATATGACTCAGTTTTTAGCGAGCCGCTAACCAGACTGAGAGTCGAAGACCTAAATGAATTTTTTATGAGTGTGCCACAGAACTTGGTAGACGCAAACCTATCTGACATTATCCTGACGCCAAATGACTTCGAAAAGGCGATAAATTAATGCCCATGCACTAAGCCCCAGGCCCAGACTCATGGAACTCCGTGTTCATCAAAAACTGCAAGAACCCCCATCACGTGCTCTTAACATCCTATTCATCCTATGGAGAGGGAGCATGGACACAGGGGTCGTCCCGCAGTTACTAAAAACAACAGACATAGCCCCACTCCACGAACGGGGCAGTAAAGCAATAGCAAAAACTACAGACCAATACCGCTAACGTCCCATATCATAAAATCTTTGAAAGGGTTCTAAGAAGCAAGATCGTCACTCATCTAGATACCCATCAATTACACAACCCAGGGCAGCATGGGTTTAGAGCAGGTCTCCTGTCTGTCCCAACTACTGGACCACTACGACAAGGTCCTGGATGCTCTAGAAGACAAACAGAATGCAGATGGTATATATACACAGACTTTGCAAAAGCCTTGACAAAAATCACTCCCTACAGAAAGCAAAAGACTCGGCAGGCGATGTAACATTCCCCAATGAAGAGCAGGGGTGCCACTAACACGTTGAGGGACAACACAATAGGTGAGGGCCCAAGATTGTTCAACTGCCTCCCAGCATACATCAGGGGATTACCAACAAGCCCCTGGCTGTCTTCAAGCAGGCACTGGACAGGCACC
>WNWK01025605.1:17500-28373 GCA_009830355.1 Cherax destructor | reverse complement strand
ACTCGCAGCAATGGCTTTAAGTTAGTAAATTCAGATTCACGAAGGATATAGGAAAGCATTGGTTTGGTAATAGAGTTGTCGATGAGTGGAACAAACTCCCGAGTACAGTTATAGAGGCTAAAACGTTGTGGTTTTAAAAACTAGGCTAGATAAATATGGTGCGGGTGGGTGTGAGTTGGATCTGACTAGTTTGTGCTACTAGGTCAGATGCCGTGCTCCTTCCTTAAGTGGATGTAACCTGACCTGGCTGGAGTCGGGGCATTGGCTTAAGCCCGGTGGGAGACTTGGACCTGCCTCATGGGTCAGTAGGCCTGCTGCAGTGTTCCTTCTTTCTTATGTTCTTTCTTCTTATGAGACAAGATGTTCCAGAGATTATGCTGCACAGTTTTGGTCACCGTATTACAGAATGGATATATATGCTCTGGAAAACGTACAAAGGAGGATGACTAAGTTGATTCCATGTATCAGAAATCTTCCCTACGAGGATAGACTTAGGGCCCTGAATCTGCACTCTCTAGAAAGACGTAGAATTAGGGGGGATATGATTGAGGTGTATAAATGGAAAACAGGAATAAATAAAGGTGATGTAAATAGCGTGCTAAAAATATCTAGTATTGACAGGACTCGCAGCAATGGCTTTAAGTTGGATAAATTCAGATTCACGAAGGATATAGGAAAGCATTGGTTTGGTAATAGAGTTGTCGATGAGTGGAACAAACTCCCGAGTACAGTTATAGAGGCTAAAACGTTGTGTAGTTTTAAAAATAGGCTAGATAAATATATGAGTGGGTGCGGGTGGGTGTGAGTTGGATCTGACTAGTTTGTGCTACTAGGTCAGATGCCGTGCTCCTTCCTTAAGTGGATGTAACCTGACCTGGCTGGGTCGGGGCATTGGCTTAAGCCGGTGGGAGACTTGGACCTGCCTCGCATGGGTCAGTAGGCCTGCTGCAGTGTTCCTTCTTTCTTATGTTCTTTCTTCTTATGAGACAAGATGTTCCAGAGAGGGGACACAGAAACAAGGGGTCACAATTGGAAGTTGAAGACTCCTATGAGTCAAAGGGATGTTAGGAAGTATTTCTTCAGTCATAGAGTTGTCAGGAAGTGGAATAGCTTAGAAAGCGACATAGTGGAGGCAGGAACCATACATAGTTTTAAGACTAGGTTTGATAAAGCTCATGGAGCAGGGAGAGAGAGGACCTAGTAGCAATCAGTGAAGAGGCGGGGCCAGGAGCTATGACTCGACCCCTGCAACCACAAATAGGTGAGTACAAATAGGTGAGTACACACACTCATACCAGCAGAGGACCATGCAGATATAACGGCGAAGGCACTGCAATGGATCAGAGAATACCTGATAGGAAGGCATCAGCGAGGCGTGGTACATGATGAGGTGTCAGAGTGGGCTCCTGTGACGATTGACGTTCCACTCGAGTTAGTCCTAGGACCGGTGCTGTTTTTGGTATATGTGAATGACATGACGGAATGAATACACTCAGAAGTGTTCCTGTTTGCAGACTTTGTGAAGTTAATGAAAGGATTTTAATTGGATGAGGACCGGACACAATCTGTTTGGCTACGGTTTTTCGAGGGTCGTGACAAATTAATTATGGATGTGATTTATACGCCCCCAAATCTTGATAGGAACGAAATTCGTAAGGTGTCTAGGTATTAATATGTCGTGTTAATGGGAGATTTTAACTTTAGACAAACTGATTGGAATAATATGACAAGAAATCTTTAGTCTAGGATTGCTTTTTAAAACAGTTTGTGACAGAACCATTTAGAGGAAACAATCTGCTTGACTTGGTTCTTGCCAACAAGGAATCACACTAATTAATACTCTAGAGGTTAATGATGACCTTGGGGAAAGCGATCACAAATCACTTAGTTTCAATAAATCATGGAATTACGCAAATAACTGCACTCAAGTCTGTGTCCCAGACTTCTGCTTGGTTGATTTCACGGGACTGAGAAATTACATAAGTGAGCTAAATAGGAACGACCTGAATATAGGTCAGGTAGGTGGTGTTGGTTGCCAATATGACGTTTTTCAGAGCATAGTTCTATCTGCCCAGACAACTTATGTTCCAAATAGGGAAATCTGATAAATAAAAAATGATCCCAAATGGATAAACAATAGATTAAAACATTTTATTCGTCAAAAAAGAGGCATATTTAGGCGTATCGAAAGAGGGAATGGACAGTTAAGAAATCAATATATTCAATTAAAGAGAGAAATAAAAAGGGGAATAAGAAAAGCTTGATGAGATTATAAGGCTAAAGTGGCAAGGGATTCGAAGACTAACCCAAAAGGTTTCTTTCAGGTATATAGAAGTAAGATTATCGACAAGATTGCCCCATTCTAAAGTAACTCAGGTCAGATCACTGACAGTGCTAAGGAAATGTCTGGATTTTTTAGCTCTTATTTCCTCTCAGTTTTTACACAGGAAGATTCTATCGAAATTTCATAATTAATAAATTATGTAGAACAGGACTATGCACGAGTAGGGTAACTAGTGACATGGTACTCAAACAAATAGAGAAATTAAAACCGAACAAATTCCCAGGCCCTGTTTGCAAGGGTTTTAAAGGAATGTAAAGAGGAACTTAGCAAACCTTTGGCTAGTCTTTTCAACATATCACTACAAACTGGCATGGTGCCAGACAAGTGGAAAATGGGAAATGTAATACCTATTTACAAAGCAGGAGACAGATCCTTAGCTTCGAACTATAGACCAATAAGCCTAACCTCCAAGTGAGAAAATTTATGGAATAATAATTGCCGAGGCAATTCGTAGCCACCTTAAGAGGCACGGTTTTACGAATTTACTAACTTTTTTTCACCAAGGTATTTGAGGAGGGAGATCATGGTAATGAATATGATATTGTGTATATGGACTTCAGTAAGGCTTTTGATAGAGTCCTACTTCAGAGGCTATTGAGGAAAATTAAGGCACAAGGAATAGGATAAAAAAAATTTCCTGGGTAGAGGCGTGGTTGACAGATAGGCAGCAGAGTTTGCATCAGTGGGGAGAAATCAGAATGGGGGCACGTAACGAGTGGTGTTTCACAATGGTCAGTGTTGGGCCCCTTGTTGTTCACAATTTATATAAACGACATTGTTGAGGGAATAAATAGCGACATAAGCAAATTTGCTGTCATCAAAATAGGTCGCCTACTTCATTCTAATGAAGACATTAGAGCACTCCAGGAAGATCTGAATACTGATGCAGTTTAATATAGACAAATGCAAAGTTCTAAACATTGGCGATTAGCGAGGCTTGTAGACACCGTAGCTTGTGCAAATAGGTCTGATGCCGTGGTACTTCCTTAAGTGGATGTGACCTGACCTGACTATGTGGGTCATTGGTTTAAGCTGGGAGGTAACGTGAATCTGCCTCTCTTGGGCCAGTAGGCCTGCTGCAGCTTTCCTTCTTTCGTATATTCTTATGTTCTTATCTTGGGGTGAGTATAATGACTAGCAAATCTCCTTAGGTGCACATCAACCAAATAACTGCTGAATCATATGGACCCTTCGCAAACCTAAGAATAGAACATAAGAACATAAGAAAGTAAGAACACTGCAGCAGGCCTACTGGCCTATGCGAGGCAGGTCCAAGTCACCCACCCACCAAAGCCTAGTCAGAGCAGGTCACATCCACTTAAGGAAGAAGCATGTCATCAGACCCATTTGCACAAGCTAGTCAGGTCCAACTCACACCTACCCACACCAACTCATGTATTTATCTAACCTATTTTTAAAGTACACAACGTTTTAGCTTCTAAAACGGTACTCAGGAGTTTATTCCACTCATCTACAATTCTACTGCCAAACCAGTGCGTTCCTGTCATCTCAGTAAAGAATCGTTAAAGTCTCTGTACACCGTGTACGTCAGGTCCATATTGGAGTATGCAGCACCAGTTTGGAATCCACACCTGGCCATGCACATCAGGTAATTAGAGAAAGTGAATAGGTTTGCAACGAGACTAATCCCGGGGCTAAGAGCATGTCCTACGAGGAGAGGTTAAGTGAAGTCGACCTGACGACACCGGAGGAAAAAAGGGATAGGCGGGACATGATAACTACATATAAAATACTGAGAGGAATCGACAAGTGATCACAGTTGAAAGTTGAAGAATCAGATGAGTCACATGGATGTTAGGAAGTATTTTTTCAGTCATATAGTTGTCAGGAAGTTGAATAGTCCGGAAAGTGATGTAGTGGCGGTAGGATCCATACATAGCTTTAAGAAGACGTATGATAAAGCTCAAGGAGCAGGAAGAGTGACCTAGTAGCGACCAGTAAATTGGGGGGGCCAGGTGAGTAGAACTAGGTGAGTACACACACTTAATCGTATATCCAGTATTCGACGACCTGTGAAGAGGCGAAGGATCTTTGACGATCAGGTGGCGAGGCTGCAGATGAAGCTGCTGTTCAGTGTTGCTCTTGTTGATCGACATGAGACGATGATAGTGCTATCTGCATACCGTCTGCGAGAGTCGTGGAGCACGAGGCAGATAGAGGCCTTGTCGATGATTGGCGAAGAAAATGCCGTCACGGGTGTTTCTGCGACCATGGAAACAGGACAATGACGTCACTTACATTCTCGCTCCCCCTCTGTCTTTCTCTGCTTTAATAAAATGTTTCCAAAACCCAACTATCTCACACAAATTAACTTTGAGGCAATAAGGTGGGTATGGTAGTGAACATCATGAGGGGGACTTTGCTTTCGTCTTGTCTATTTTAACCCTCTCCTTAACAGCTGGAAAGTCGTAAGAAAATATAAGTAGAAATACAGAAATGAAAACCCTAATCTTCTTTCAAGGTGACGACTGGAGTGTAGCTGTTGGCGCTGGTTTATACTCCACCACAGGTAAACTGAAGACAAATTATATCATTTTGTGAAGAGTTACATTTATTCCGCCTCAATGTAACCGCTGCCGATGCAATGATGGAATCTGGCAATCGCGGCGATGGTCCAGTTTCCACTCAGCCATTTTAGGCCTTTCTCGGCAATGTGATGGTACATTTTTTCTGATTTTGTTGTGATTTTTCTGAGTAATGCTCGTCCAGTAGATTTGTTTACCAGTATGCATGATCAGAGTGTCAACTGCTTTTAAGATCTTCTCTTCTATGTTGATATCACATCCGTAGGTGAAATATACAGAAGAAGAGGATCCAGGCACAGCTACGAGGGTGAGAGGGTGACCAGAGGTACAGAGTGATGGTTGGAAGTAGCAAAGAGAGAGAGAGAGGCAGGTACACATAAAGGTAGAGAGAGGTGGTATAGAAAACGAGATGTAGATGAGAGAGAAGAGACGTTTGCCAATATGTATCTCACCATCTGCTTTCTAGTCAACTATGTCTACCTCACAAACTTCTTTGACATCCACCAGACAATCTCTCTACTTAAATCGCAATGAACAACGCTCTTTACCTTCCAACAAACTATCTACCTTCCTGCGAAGTAAAATGGCGACTTCCTCAGAGCTGGATTATGATAAAGAAGCCAAAAATAACAGTATTCAAATATTCAATTTCCAGCAGATGACTTGGATATAAACACAGACACACTGGAAGACGTTTATGTAAACGGAACATCACTCCCCACAACCTTCAGCCTCGTTACTGATTCGGCTACAGAGCTTTATGAAGACTTCAAGCAGACTATGCTACAGACTCTACCACAACACCATTACAGATTTAGTGGCTCAGGAGCTTGCTTGTGGGAACGGTGTTGGTACGGTTCTTGATAAAGCTGCTGGTGGTGCTGATTTAGGCAATGTTACTGAAGATTGTGCCGGTACAGATCTACAAACAGCACCAATTGGGAACCCGGTCCCCACAATTCTAGCCAACAGCAAGAAGAATTCTATACCTGGGGTATCAGTAAGCATGGAATATCTACGAAAATATATGACATGTCCAAATTTGACCTGTTATGCGTAATTTTTTACTTGTAGAATTTCTCTAGTATCTTACTGAGTTAAAACTGAGAGAAAATAAGTGTTAAATATAATAACTTTTTAAATGGGCTTGTCTTGTCCTTAATATATTTGAAGGAAACCTTTGTGACTTTGACTTCATTGTCTCTTTTGGCAACTTTAATTCCTTTTTTATTTCTCTCTTTACTTGAATATACTGATTTCGTAAGTTCTCTTTTTTCCTTCTGATTCGCCTGTAAATGACTTTCTTTTAAACTAATGGAACTTTTAATCTCTTGTTGATCCATTTAGGGTCATTTAGGTTTGATCTTATTTCGCTATATGAAACAAAAATCCTGAGCTATTTGAACTATACTTTTAAAAATGTCATATTGGCAACTATCACTTCCTACCTCACCCAAAGGATAATGACCAGTCAGATCACACTAGTTCACCCCGCCCAGATATTTTCTCAGTCCTATGAAATCGGCCAAGCAGAAGTAAGGGACATTGAAATGGTTCAAGTAATTAGGGTATTTACCTAATGTATTGAAAACGAATGATTTGTGATCACTTTCCTCAAGCTGATCATTAACCTCAAGATTAATTAGTGATTCCTTGTTGACAAGAACCAAGTCAAGTAGGTTGCTACCTCTAGTTTGTTTTCTCACAAAGTGTTTAAAAAACAATCGTAGATCGTATTAGGAAAGTCGCTAGATTTACGATATCCTGTTAAATTACTCTAATCAATTTGTTTAATGTTAAAATCTCCCATTATAACACATTTCTATATCTAGATGCCTTATGAATTTCGTCCCATAAAAGTTTACCGCATTCCCTGTTAAGGATTAAGGACCTGTATAATCAGTTTCAAGATTAGTTTGAGGTAATCAGTCCACAAACTCCTCCTCTTCTTACCCCTCTATGCTGTGTATTGGACTGAAGAAGCCACTATGTGACGAAAGGTTTCCTTAATAAAGATTTCCATATGCTGCATAAGTGTCTTAATCTGTTGGTTTTGAAAACCATTTATCACACCACATTATCTACCTTAATATTTACACTAAAGTATAATTCATTGTGTACCACACTAGCTACCTGGCTCTCTAACACACCGTCACATCTTGCTACTGCTTCGCAACTCCTTGCTTCACAATTTCACTCTATACTTCTTTCATGCCCCTCACCCCTTCCTCCATTTCCACCCCTCCACGCCTCTCCCTGCCTCTCGTTGCCTCATCCTGCCCTTCTCCCATCTTTTTGCATCCCATGCAACTGCCTCACCCCTCCCTAGGAGTAATCAACGACTCCAACATCTCGGGGGCTTCCCTGTCTATTACACGTCCTGCACAGTGTAAATTTGGCAGGGGCGGTAACTACAGCTTTTGTATCTCCCAAAGTTAGCATTGGTCCCCACACAGTGTAAACATTCCTGGGGTCAACCCCATGGTCAGCCAGTCTCCACACCCTATCAATGGCCCCACACAGTGTAGACTTAGTTGGAAGCGACGACCCTTGATTCTGAGACGTTCCCTAGGCTATCAATGGTCTCACACAGTACGAAATTAGTGGGGAAAACGACCCCACTGTCTAGGAATCTTTCCAGGCTATCACTGACACCACACTGTGTAGACTTTAAGGGGGAAACGACCCCAACGTCTGGGAGTTTCCCCAGGCTATCACTCATCCTCTGTAGAGAGAAAAACACTCATGGGTTTCACATTATTTCGTCTTTAGCCGAACAGCGTCGCTCGAACGATGTTTAATTGGACGCAGAACCTGACTGCGTCAACGTGGATAGTACCTCAATGATGTAACATCTGTGAATTCTTCAGAGAGAGGAGGGAGGCGCTACAATGTTGGTAAGAGGCTTTTGATCCAGAAAATTAGAGCTATTCTCATTTTGTTTTATTAAAGCTGATGACCTCCCACTCTCAAGTCGCAGTGAAACGTAATAGAAAAAAAATCAGTAAAGATTTAAAGAATCACTCAAACCAAAAGCGGAAGAGAACCATGAAAATAACCAAGTAAAACAAAGATGAAAGAAGAGTGTGACAATATTAACACTCACGGAAGAGGAATATACAAATATTGGCTAGAAAACAAAGATGGTAGAGAGAGGATTATGCCAATAAAATAAAGAAATACAGAGATGGAAGAGGAATATACAAATATAACGATGCGAAACAAAACTGAAAAAGAAATATACAAACATTGACACGCAAAACACAGAATTGATAAAAACTAACGTGTTAAAAGTTAAAACTTCCTGAACTACAGGAATACCAAGAGAAAATCACGTTGCAAATAATCGTAAACTGTTGCAGGATATTTTTGACAGTATCAGAATTGTTGACAGAAACACAACTGTTGACAGTTAATAACTGTCGATGGAAAAATAAAAATCTCAGGAGTTAGTCATATTCTCTGAGTGTTGGGATGTCAAAAGCGGGTGCGCACCTCAAGAAGTGTCTTGGCAGAGTGAGACACCTTGTGAGGAGATACAGGGCATCGTGGGCATCAAGATCACTTATTCTCTCCTCCATTCTCTTCAGATCATTTAGTTTCTCCTTGAGGACCGTGTCGATGACCTGATGACCCAGCGGTGCTCCCAAGAGGATGCTTTTGGGCGGAGTGATATTAGAGGCTTCAGGAAGAATTGTTCGCTCAACTGTGATTATTTCCTGGTTTGTTGTGATTTCACACTTGGAGGGGTTGTGTGTGATACCTTCTGCCTTGCCTCAGAGAATTTTCTTCCTACTTGTTGCTGTCTTGAAACATTGCATAACTCCTGACGACGAACGAGAGTGCGAAAGATATTGAGCTAAAGATTTCCATCCCCATGAGACTTGTTCTGCATTGCTAAGAGCACCTCACCAAATATAATTGTTGCCTATCTATAAACATACTCATCCTGAAGTCTACTCATGAACCTTTAATCGATTAATACTTTGTCCAACAAACTACTGTCATCACGTCCTGTGCCATATCTCGAATACTAATTTATGTTTTGTTATTAAAATATATATTACCTATTACTAAACCTCCCATTATTATTTACCCCTACCACCCCAAACTTACCTACCTCACTCTCTGTACCCTCTTGTCCTCCGTTGTTATTTTGGTTTCCTTCCGTATTTACTCCTTCACTTAGTGCACAACTCACTAAATACTCACTCAACTTCTCAAAATATCTCTCTCTATTATAAATATATACTATATATATATATATATATATATATATATATATATATATATATATATATATATATATATATATATATATATATATATATATGTCGTGCCGATTAGGTAAAACTGGTCAATTAGCAAGAACTCATCTAAAGTTAAGTCCTTTATAAAAATTTCTCTTATACGTTTAAGATATATTTTTTTCATTTATTTAATGTAAGAATTTATAATTTTGTACAAGAAACTTTGAAAACCTACCTAACCTTATTACAACAAGCGCAATTTAATTTAACCTAATCCAACTAAATATATTTTAGATACGTTAACATTAAATTATTAATAAACAAACACATTGAAATATATTTTTTCGTTACGTTCAGAATGATTTTGGCAATTATTGCATCACAAATTTTCTTGTCGTAGCATCGTGCAAAGCCAAATACATTTTACCAATCGCAGACAATATTTTTATATATAATATATATATATATATATATATATATATATATATATATATATATATATATATATATATATATATATATATATATATATATATATATATATATGTCTGCATTAAACTGATTTTACAAGACTCTCTATAAGTTAAGCATTTCAAAATTTCTGCTAAAAATATTATTGTTTGTTTTTAAAATGTTAACTACTAACCTTATTACAAAGGAATTTATTTACTATACATAATTTTAGTAGTTCTTAAATTTTTAGACAAAATTAAAATTTTCGTTATAAATGATTTTCAAATATGAAAAAATTTTATGGATATGATGAGTTCTATTACCCAAAATGTTTACTAATCGGCACGACATATATATTTTATATATATATATATATATATATATATTTATATATATATATATATATATTATCTATATTTAAAATATATTTTTTTATTTATGTTAATGTAAATTTATAATTTTGTACCAAGAAAATTTGAAAATACAACCTTATTACAACAAGCGACAATTTTTTAGCCTAACCAACTAAATATATTTTAGATACGTTAATTAATTTAATATAAAGAACACATAAATATATTTTTGTTATGCAGAATGATTTTGACGAAATTTGCATAGATTTTCATTTCTTATATGGCAAGGTACATTGCATTAAGCAAAATCGAATTTTACTAATGGAATAGACATATTAATTTAATATTATGCCATTCGGGTAATAATAATTATTATATATAATATATAATTCTGCCATTAGGTAAACTGGTATGCAATAAATTAGTCCCAAAATTTCTATACGAAAATATATTTCATTTATGTTAATTAAATTATAATTTTACAAGAAATTTAAAATATATTATTACAACAAGGCAATTAATTTAGCTACCAACTAAATATATTTAGATACGTTACTTAATTTAATTAATAACAACAAATGAAAATATATTTTTATGTTCAGAATGATTTTAGAAAGTACTTTACTTTTAATTGAGATTCTTGCTAATTACCTAGTTACCATAATAATATATATATATATATATATATATATATATATATATATATATATATATGTCGTGCCGATTAGGTAAAACTTCGATTTTGCTTAAATAGCAACGCTCATCTTGACTCATAATAAGACAAGTGAAAATTTGTGTATGCAATAATTTCGACAAAATCATTCTGAACATAACTAAAAAATAATTTACATTGTGTTTGTTTATTATTAAATTATATTATAACGTATCTAAAATATATTTGCGTTGGGTTAGGAGTAATTAAAATTG